>JAQMYM010000038.1:354401-365369 GCA_030014255.1 Parauchenoglanis ngamensis | reverse complement strand
GACCTGAAGTGCGCGGGTGCGACTGAAGGCGACCTGAAGTGCGCGGGTGCGACAGAAGGCGACCTGAAGTGCGCGGGTGCGACTGAAGGCGGCCTGAAGTGCGCGGGTGCAAACTGTTTTCTGTTTAACTGATATTAATCTTTATATCTTCAGTGACCAACCAAGTTAATACATTTCTATGTTGAGTTTTTGTTAAAACCTCTTTCATGAACATGTTTGTCTTCCTTCACTTCGTTAACTGTTTCCTAATTTACCCACAGTGCCGTTCGACTGCGTGTTGATAGTGGTGTGGTGCAGTGGCATTTAGCAGGCGCTTCATCTCTAGCTAACGAAAGCGGTGCAGCAGCTTTAGTCTGTCCTGCTCTTTCACATTCTCATTTTTTTTTTCTTCTTCTTTTTTTTATTGTAATTACCCCAGCACTTGCAATGTCTCTCCGTGACATCACCGTGCCAGACATCCACTAAGGTGAATAACAAAAATACAGCACCAACCAACACCTTAACACCATAATCACTAAACACATAACAAACATCTCTGTGTAAACATATTCAGTAGAGGGGATTTCCTTTAAACCTTTCATGCACATTTATAGGCAGTCATTTTTTTTAATAGTAATGTAAGTTTTTCTGGATGACCATCAAAATACTGCAGTTTCATCAAAGACCACTGAAGAATGAATCAGGGGACCAAGAGCTTGGGTGTAATGAAAGAGATGGTTTATTGTGCACACAAGGACAGCGTGGGCGTTCTTTAGTCTTAGTCTTAATCTAAACAAAAGTTGGACACAGCCAGTTTATGTACTGATGTGCACATGCAGGAGACCCACTCGAGACCAGACAGATAATCCCCGAGGCTAAAATAAGGGAAAAACATGAGCTAGGACAAAACCATCATGACCAAGGGAACGACACGTGTGAGTGACATTGAGTAAACAAAGAACAGGCGTTATGAGTTACGTTACATTACAATCCATTTACTGTTTAATATAAGTGATATTTAAGGGGGGGGTCAAAAGTCACACGTCATGCAATGTTAAGTAATAAAAAAGCCAGTGGGTGTGCAGGATTAGTTAGAGAACGTATTATAATACTGTGGGTTTAAGTTAAAATGTGAATTAATTAATGGTTTGAAAAAAAACCGTAAAGTTGTGGAGTCTCGTCATGATGGTATCACAAACAACAGAACACTCTGGATTAAGTTTACGAAAGCTGTCATTGCATACTCTGTTCTCTACGACACTGCGTCAGGAGTTCAGCGATATACACCAGAGCCAATCCATTCAGAGCTTTAAACGTCATAAGCAGGACTTTGTAGTCAATCCTGAACTGAAGACAGTCAGTGTGGCTTGAACTAGGCTGAGAAAAATGCTGAGGTTTTTCTTTCCCCCAGGCGCGGGCTGCTCGACGCTGAACCACCTAAAGAGCAAAACCGCCTCGCGGCCTTCTGTAGTAGCGTCATCTTTACACTTTCAGATTTGTTCGAGCGTTTATTTAAGTCTTTAATGATTAGTCTACTAAACTATAGAGCTTCACAAGCATAGTGGAAGTTTCTGTTTGACACGGAATTCCATTTTGAATTGCTGCATCTTGTGGTGTATCAGTGTACGATGTGTATTACCTGCGTAGAAAATAAAGGAAAGCTTTTCGCACAGTGCAAATGAAGCCGGATATAGGAGAGGATCATCGGTCCTCATTATGAACAAACTGATTTATGCGTTATGAGTGACTAGAAATTAGGTATTCATAATTCATATAAGTCCTGTAAATGTACCATAACTCTGGTATCCTACTCGTGCTGCCGCACGTGTGTAACGTTACACACAAGAAGACTAATGTCAGAGTTGACTCGATCGACTTCAAAGCTCATCATTTGCCTGGATTTCTTTTTAATGGTTTAGCATGAGTTTAAATCGCATATTTTACTGTATGATGTTTAGAGCATTCAGCTGATGCTCTTGTCGAGAGCGACTTGTATTAATCTCTATCAGAAACGCATCCTCATGCTAGTTCGCTAGGTCAGGAACTGAGAGTACCGTTGAGAACTTTTTGTGACCCAGTGGTTTTATTTTATTGGCTTTAGTTAAAGAATAGAGAAATGAGCTGAACCGATACAAATAATATAAAAATTAAATAAATGTTATGTTTTTGTTTGACTTTAGGCAGGACTAAAGTGATTTGCATGAAATTTGCTGGCAGGGTGAAGCACGGGCCTAGCAAGAACCCGTGATGTTTTTGTAGCGGATCTGAGTCCTTCAAAAATCCTTGAATTTCATTTTGACTTTTGGTAATGTCGCAAGATGCAGCATTAAAGTGGGGCCTGGAGGAAGTCTGCGCTCAACAGTGCCAAGCGTCTTAACATACAGTAGATAGTTCAGTAGTGACGAAACCGAGCCAGTGTAGAAATACGAGGACACCATTGAAAATATATCCGTATCATAGAACCTCTGCGCTCTCTGAGTGCCCTCCTAGTTCAATCATTTTACTGGCATAGTCATGAGACAGTAACTTCCACTTCTGTGGGTTTCTTTTTTTTTTTTTTTTTTTTTTTTTTAAATTAAATGTTCATTTACTGGTCCAAAACTTTTGAAAATCCAGTGGAAATTTGTAGTTTAAAACATTTAAACACAACTTTGGTTCCCTTTTGAGTCTGGTTCCTCTCAAGGTTTCTTCCTTTTGTCATCTCAGGGAGTTTTTCCTTGCCGCCGTCGCCGTAGGCTTGCTCATTAGGGATATATATATAGGGAGATGTAGATATATAGAGATATATAGAGATGGGGAGAGAGAGAGAGATAAATTTATATTCAGAATCTATATACTTCTGTGAAGCTGCTTTGTGACGATGTCTGTTGGTAAAAGCGCTATATATATAAATTGAATTGAAGGGTAGTCGCTGTCAAATAAGATCTAAACAGGAAGTAACTTTTCTGTCTAAACTAACCACTTCTGTCCCGTTAAAACATTATGTTCAGGTGTAACCAGACCACATACAGGTTCTGTTAGTGTAATAATTATAAACTCTAAATGCATGTCATATGCGTTTTTTTTTTTTAAACCATGTTTTATGTCAATCATCATCATAGACACGTTGTCTTGAATCTTTACAGTTTAAAAAATGGGATTGTGTTTCTTTCAGGGAATGCAGCGAGCTACTAACGTCACCTACCAAGCTCATCACGTGAGCCGAAACAAACGCGGACAGGCCGTCGGGACGAGAGGAGGCTTCCGGGGATGCACCGTGTGGCTCACAGGTATTACAAGGAATGACGTGCTTTGATCTGTCAAACTGAAAATGCATCTGCATCTGAAATGAAATGCTTTCAGGAATTTTAATTAGGATGTGTTGAAGCACTGAGGTTCAGCAACATGCCTTGCGGTATAATCATGAAAACCACATGGTTTCACCACTGAAAAGGGCCTTCATTAGGTCTACAAAAGTATACAGACCAAAATCAGGCACACCCTGTAGGCCTACAGACGGATTCTACCAGATGTTTTATGGATATGACGTGTAGCTTATGAGGTGCATATAGCCTGCACAATAGTTTGTTCCAAATGTTTATGAATATTCTCTCCCCGTCTATCCAAAGGTTTGTCTGGAGCAGGCAAGACGACAGTGAGCATGGCTCTGGAGGAGCACCTGGTGTGTCACGGTATCCCCTGCTATACTCTGGATGGCGACAACATCAGACAGGGCCTGAACAAAAACCTGGGCTTCAGCCCTGAAGACCGAGAGGAGAACATCCGGCGTATAGCCGAGGTGGCCAAGCTGTTCGCCGACGCCGGCCTCGTGTGCATCGCCAGCTTCATCTCCCCATACAGCAGGGTGAGAGGTTGTAGGGTGTGTGTGATTAAGATGAATTTTTGAGGGTGTCTGAAAAGTCAGGAACCAGTGAGACACAAATTAGGCCTGGAATAATAGCGATAGTATCAGGAGTCGCTGACTATCACGATGGCTATCAAGTCAGATGATTTAACTGTCTGTCAGAAAGCATGATCTCTGCAGCATAAGAGCCACAGAAATAAATTGTGTGAAATGTGTCTTGTAACATGAATTTTCTCTTGCTCTGTTTTGTATCATATACAGACCTTAATAAGCTGCTGTTTGATTTTCACAGCGTTTCATAATCGATCAGTCTGTAAAGGCGCCTGAGAGGGCTGTGTGTCACCGCGCACAAAATAATCTACAATATAAAAACAGTCTCCATCATGCAAAGAGGGAGCGCTTTTATTCGTCAAAAATAGTTGCATTGTGATGGCATAAGTGCTCCTGGCAGTGTGAGCGCAGACCAGCAGGGGAGTGAGGAGCGGGGACGATCGCTCCTGGGTGCGGCACGAGGCAATCGGACCTACTGATCAAACAGACACATGAACGCGGACTCGGCATAAGAAAAAAGACGGGGCGAATTCATTATACAATAATTCAACAAGTATCTTGGCTGTGTGCCAAGCAGAGATGCTTCTTATTATGTAGGTCATATCATTTTATTTGCAATTTTATAATCAGCGTAGTTACAGCTGCTAGTTTATGCTTATGCACAGTCCCGAATTGTTCATGGGTGATTAAGCAAAAAAAAAAAAAAAAGGTGTTGCACCTACAGCTGACTCATAACCGGCTTCCGGTGGTTTTCCGCTGTTATTAGATAATATGTACATGATGCGCATTGCGTATACTGGGCCACGCCCCCTTTTTTAACTCTTGAGCGCCAGAGGTGGTGATCATGACGATGTATTACACACGATCTCACAAGCCTATATCCTCTACATGTTCACCCATACATTGTCTCAGCCATTTTGTTCAACATATTCAGGTCGACATATTTCCCATTGGTTCCTGACATTTTTTCGGACATCCTGTCTTATGTATGTAATCATGAAAACCACTTGTGTGGATTAAACACAGTTCATTCTCAAACTGGCAGCTGTGTGTGCAGCATGAAGGACTGTTTCACCTTTCCTAGGATCTTGGAGATAAAGGACAGGTTTGATATCGGCCTATAGTTGGACAGCTGACAGAGGTCCAGGTCAGGTTTTTTTAATCAGGGGTTTGATAACGGCTATGTTAAAGGAGGTACACCACCAGTGCTCGGGGAAGAATATTTTTTAAAGGTGAAAGTACTTCAGCTTCCAAAACACTGTCCATGTTATGTCACATCTATAATTGATATGTTGTATATCTGTACTGTGTAATATGTGCACACGTGTTACTTTAGGGCATGGGATGCTGCATTCTGAAACAGCCAAAGTTTCCTTCGAGACAGGAGCATGTTACAATGATCTAATCTTCATGTTGTTATTTCTTATCTTATGTAAATACCTAAAAATAGACCTTCATCAAGGGTTACACCAAGGTCTTTAACCATACTGTCTGATTTTCCAGCATAGCTATTAAGCACTAGGCTGAAAGCATAATTTAGAAGACAAGGTATGCAAGCTTTTATGTATTTGATAGTCTTCCATTTTGTGTAGCTGTTTTGTACTGTATGTCCATGGGGCTACGTGTAATAGGAGAATAAAATGGGGCCTTAACACATCCTTGTTTGACAACATATCTCACTTTTAAAGATCAGCGTCTTTCCCTTAGAAAGCTTGACCAGGCTTGTACAGTGATGCAAAGCATGTATAGCCGATACAAGTTTAAACGACACTTCCATGATGCCGGAAGATCCTCTTATGTTTACTTGACACTGTTTTTATTCCTTTTGTATTTTTGTGGTCTACTTGTGCAGGACCGCCTGAACGCGAGAAAGATTCATGAGGCAGCGGGCCTCCCGTTCTTCGAAGTTTTTGTGGATGCACCGCTGGACGTGTGTGAGCAAAGAGACGTGAAGGGCCTTTACAAGAGAGCCAGAGCTGGAGAGATCAGAGGTGAGGAACCGGAAGCTCTTTATTCGAGCATGTTTGTATGTAATGTGTTAATGTGGAAAATCAAGAATGTGATCTATTTTCTTAAAGGGGCCACTAAGGTGTGAAAACCTCAGGCAGCTTGTCATGTGACACTGATATTGCATTTATTTTTGGTCTTTCTGGTGCATCGCATCCTACTGACCCAAATCTGACGTCTGTGCAAGCTTAGATTTTGTGACCACTGGAGCACAAATTTAAGGCGAACTTTGTAGTCCGCATCCAACATAATGTACACGCTTGGACAATTACAATGCGGTCTAAACAGCAAAAGGTTGTAGGATTGTGTTGAGGCAAAATTTATCCCTGCATTTCTTGTGCAGTGTGTGAAAATGAAAAGTAAGAGGTTTCCAGTGTAGTGTGGTAACACTTAAGAGAAGGGGAAGTGAAGTATAGATGCTATCATTGCAAAGTTAGAGGAAGTAACTTTGTTTTTTTGCAATTTGTTCATTTGCAGCGGTTTGAATCACCTCCCTTACTGCCATATGCTTTTAATTGAAAGGTGCCTTTTTGATCGTTGTCTTTAGCATGTCCTTTTAATCCTTTTCAATGAGACCTGAACATGTTCTGATCAGTCAAAGATAATGTGTTTTTATTTTCCCGTAATTGATTCATTTGTAAAAATGATGTGCTTTGAACTTCAGCAATGATTCATATCGGTCACTGATTCACACCCACCAGCGATCGATTCATAGCAGTCACTGATTGATTTGACACGGTCATTAATTGTTTCATAATTATCACTGGTTGATTCATTTGAATGAGTGATTTTAGCCACCCCAAGCTGAAGTCACAATTGATTTGTACCCTTCCACCAATTCCTACTCATCACTGATTGGTTCGTAGCCGTCACCAGTTGGTTAGTAGCCGTTACTGATTGATTCTTTTGAACAACTGACTGATTCGTAGCCATCAACTACCGACTCCTAGCCATCGCTGATCGACTCGTAGCCGTCACCGATTGGTGACTGAGAAGATCTGCTTTTGTGTTGTCATTATGGACTACACAGACACAGTATAAGAAGCCTGAGGGTCCTGAGCTGGTGCTAATGAGACCAGCAGTCAATTTATAGCCATCACAGATCAATTTGAATCCATCTCTGATTGATTCGTGGCAGTTACTAACTGGTTCATAGCTGTTACTGATCGATTCGTTTGATGCAGTGGATGGAGTCATATCCATCACTGACTAATTCATAGCAGTCACTAACTGGTTCTTATCTGTCATCGACTAATTGATAGCCTCCTTCACGTAGTGATTTATTCCAGGCACTAATTGCTTCTTATCTGTCATCAAGTGATCAATAGCTGTCACCCACTGCTTTATAGCAGTTACTGACTGAGCTAACATGCATTTATGCTTTCATTGTAGGGTTCACAGGAATCGACTCGGAGTACGAGAAGCCCGAGGCTCCTGAGCTGGTGCTGAAGACCGACTCCTGCAGTGTAAACGAGTGTATCCAGCAGCTGCTCGATCTTCTTCAGGAGAGAGTGCGTTCACACAGCATGCTTGTACACCATACACCGTTAATGTTACCACGTGACAAGAATAGTACGATTTCAGTCATTCTTAGTGTTTCCCTCAAAAAATCCCATCACACCCGTCCATCATTGATTAGTTTCCCATGACACATGCTGCACCATCTTTTAATCCCGATTATGGAATTGTTTTCCATGTAAAATTAAAATTATTTTATCTTACCGTGTTTGTGAACTCGTGCGAGATCAAGTTTGTCACATGTACCACCGAAGCTCGGATCCTTCTTTCAGGCAAACAATATGTGCATGATTTTATACACAACAATTTTTATCAAACGTCAGATGTAACACGAGCTAATGTGGTAGAAGAATATGTAACACAGATCAGACACATCAGTAAACATGTCAGTCAGGTAAATGGTAGGCTTTTACCATCTGTTCATTTATGTAATGCTGTAATTACACCCATTTATAAATCCTGAAGTGCAAGTCCTGATGTGCATATCATTTGCCTACGGGGAAAAGCAAAAGTGTGCTCATGCTGGGAAGGTGTGTGAGATCATTACGGCTAATGTTGGATTTGCTTGACAGAAATACAGAAGAATGCTAATTCTGGGTGTAATGAGCTGACTGCCACCATGCCAAGTATTTTGTCATCGTGCTTAGACAAGTTATAATTTTTACATGAAATGAAAATGCATGCCAACCTTTTCCAATTCCTGATTATCTTCTTTAAGGACATTGTACCTGTAGATGCTTCCTATGAGGTGAAGGAGCTCTACGTGCCTGAGAATAAGCTGGACTTGGCCAAGGCCGATGCAGAGACACTGCCTGCTATCGAGATTGGAAAGGTCACACACACACACACACACACACTCAGACATTTGTCACTTGTCCGTTATTTATGTGAGTTGAGAACGAAAGATGTTCATTGTTCGGGTCAGTGTTTTTCCAATTTTGAGTCTGATGATCTGTAGCAGGGATCTTCAGCTAACATTTGTGAAGGTCTGGTTACATAAAATTCCCTGTTTACAAAGAACTGGATAAGCAACCAACATGATTGATTGCTTGCTGACCACAATTGCCTTTTCATGCCAAACCAAGACTCATCAATTCGAAGTGGTTATGTTTTGGTTCACACTGGTGCCTCACGTTAGCAGTTCTGTCTCTGACCAGATGAGGTGTCCGACCGATCGTCATTAGACATTTGGCTTGCACCGTCTGTCTGTGCGAAAAGCCGCAACAGAGGATCTGCAACAGAAGCTGTGGCGGTTCCTGCTTAAAAACCTGGAATCGCTGAAGTGCAGCCAGTGTTTCTCATACATTCACTAGGTCTGCTACTTATTTGTTAAATACTTTGTTTGAACCACTGCAATACATTGCTGAGTCCACCAGTGGATAACATCTGATCCGTTCATGCTGGTGTTTGAGGTTCTTGGAAGTGGCCATGTCCGAGCTTCTCATGCTTGCTGATCTTAAGTGGACGGGTTGGTGAACAATCAAATGTGGTGGCATCACGGTGGTGCAGTGATTAGCATTATTGCCTCACAGCAAGAAGGTTCCGGGTTTGAACCTGCCGGCTGAATGGGTCTGAGTTTGCACGTTCTCCTCATACCAGCGTGGGTGTCCTCCTGGCATTCCGGTTTCCTCCCACAGCCCTATGACATGCTGATTAGTTCTACTGGCTACCCAGTATTGTCAGTAGCTGGGATTGGCTCCAACTTCCCTGTGACCGTTAACGAATAAGTGGTATAGATGATGGATGGATGGAGATTTGATCTAAGATCTGGGGGAAAAATATCCACGCTATATATATATAAATAATGTTCAAATCATATTTTTAAACAAATGTGCAAAATAGGGGAAATCACTTGGGAAAGTTTGACGTGGAACTACCGTATATTATGATGCGCTTAAATTCCAGTTCTGTTCCTCTTCGGACTTTGGGAGGCGGAACCCGTGGAGGAATAATACCAAATTGCACAAAAAAAAGTTACTCTGGTTGTCCAAGTTAGCTGTCCACATAATGCTACAGCATTTAGATACAGAATAAAGGTTTGTTTATCGGTGCTAAATTAAGCATCCTGAACTGTTCGTTTGATGAACTATAACTTTGAAACTGGATTCGTTTAGGACAAATATTTAATATTTTTAAAGTTTTGTCAGACTTTCATGACCTGTGAGCTAAATTTTACTCGTTGCCACAAGCAAACATCAGATATGCAACATGTCTCAGGTTTGACGTTATATCAGATGGGGGAAATCTGTTGCAATTTCTTCAGAGATGTTGTAAATGTGGTGTTCGAGGTGTAGCGTTTACGCTCTCCTGCTTTTAGGTGGACATGCAGTGGGTTCAGGTGCTGGCTGAGGGCTGGGCCACGCCGCTCAACGGCTTCATGAGAGAGAGGGAGTACCTCCAGTGCCTGCATTTTGACTGCCTGCTCGACGGTAAGCCTTTCGTTTGAACTTCTGTTTACCCGCATCCGATTTTGGTTTGCCGTAGTGGCAGCTGTGAGCATCTGCGGTAAGTAAGGAGTAAAACAATGGGGCTCGCGGTTCCGGGAAAATAATCAATGGCACGGTGGTGCGATGCGGCCTGACACAAAGCGGGGTTACTTTACGGTGTCAAAGTTAATTACTTTGCCAGACCCTGATGAAATGAATACATTTTCCCACAAGTGCACCGTGACTAAAGCGCAGCACTAGAGGGTGCTGTTGATAAGCAGCACACACACACACGCACACCATAGACTCCTCTTCCCTCAGTGGTTATGCAGAGTGGTCTGAGCTGAGGGAAGCGAGCAACTCGAAGCAAATTGCATTAAACGCAGTATAAAAGTGAATTAGGACTGGAAACTCAAGTCTCGCATTCTTTCCCTTCAGGCCTGAGTCACATCGATCTGTTGCATCCGGAGCTTTGTGAGGGTTCTCAAAACTTATCCGAGCCGAAATAAAAAGGAACATTGTGTGCTTTTTTTTTTTTTTTTTTTCTTCATTATGGGAACAGCAGATATGCTGCGGGGCTTTTAGCAGTGATCTGCTTCTTTCGTTTAGAAAGCTGTGTAATTACAACAATTCCCCACATTGAATTTGAGTTTCCAAAAAAGAGTCAATTTAATTTTATTGCTCTGAAAACATTGACCCTTTTGCTGTGCATCAGCTTGCCAAGTGTTTCAGCATGCACCACTAATACAGACACAGTTACTTTTGGATATAAATTTCTTTCAGGCTCGTTACATCTATTTTTGTCATCCTTGTAATTGTGAGTGGGCAATATGCCAAAGCTACCATCTCACGATAGTTACTGCTGTTTAAACCACACACACTTTTATATATTTATATACACTACCAGGCAAAGGTTTGGACACACCTACTCTTTTTCATAGGTTTTTTAAATTTTTTTTGCTTTCTACAACATTTGTAAAACATTACTGAATACAGCAAAACTACGAAGCAACACGTATGGCATATACTGAATTATGTAGTAAAAACCAAAATATGTTTCATATTTTTCAAAGTAGCCAACATTTACCGTGATGATACAATCGGCATTATCTTAACCAGCTTCATGAAGTCGTCACCTGGAAC
>JAQMYM010000038.1:325770-342323 GCA_030014255.1 Parauchenoglanis ngamensis | reverse complement strand
GGAGAACATGCAAACTCCGCACAGAAAGGCACCCTGGGTGACCCGGGGCTCGAACCCAGGACCTTCTTGTTGTGAGGTGACAGTGCTAACCACTGCACCACCGTGCCGCCTATTCCCTTAATGTATCTCTCAAATATCTGACTGTATAATGCAAATTTAAAACCACAGTTTGTCAGTAAATGTTTTAGGATGTGAGAGGCATGAGGGAATTTTACCCATGCCGTTATTATGTCATTTTATCGGACTTATTTATACAACCCAAGAGCAATACCCAACTGCACCAACATGCCACACAGTTTCAAAGTATAAAAATAAAAATATATACTTTTCAATGAATAAACAGTAAATGAAACTAAATAAAATCATAACTTTGTGTTTAAACCTATATGAACTGACTTACAGACACTGTTATGAAGTTTTTTAGGGAAATTGGCTGACAGGTTGTTTTCCTGGTTTCTTGGAGAACCTGCTACACTTTTGTGTCTGCAGGTGAAATTCCAGACAACATTGTGGGTTTTTTTAATATCAGAATTATGGTCTATGACTTTATATGGTCCATTACTTAACAAAATACACACTTGGAGCTTAATAAGCAAACATATTTAAGTGAAGTCTTTATTAAGTCATTTCAAAAAACTTTGTCACTGCATAAATGTTATGATTGCTGGATTTCATAAAGGGATTTTTTTTTTTTTTTTTCATAAAAGGCATCACAAATTCTTCCTGGTTCCCAGAAAGACAAGTGCTGCTTTCACATCATATGCTTTTGTTTACAGTGGCATGTAGTGACACGCCATATGCTTGTGTTTTTGTTTCTCTTTTGATACTGTCTCTGCCCCTGTCATTTGATTGACTTGTTGTCCTATTGTGTTCACCTGTTACGTGTTTAGTTCTTGATTAGTCTGTTATACCATGTTGTGTCACTTGATCTTTACAAGCGCTTGTGATGCATTTCTAGTGCTTGTACTCTAGGCCTTATTTTCTAGTTGGGTCTCTTCTGCTTTTGACATTTGCATGCTTTTTTTTTTTTTTGAGTGTGATAAATGATTGCCTCTGATTAATGCAGTCTGATTTGAGTTTTGACCCCCACCGTTGACACGGTTTACGATTATGACTCTAAAAACATAGGACAAACAGGATTTGCATCCTGCCTTGACTCATCGCATGTTAAAAAGGGGTTTCAGTATTGGGAACCGTGTTGAACTTTTTTGCAGATAGAGATTGCCTTGGGAAATGATTTAAGTAAGTATTCCATTTAGCTGACATTTAGAAAAGTAAAAACGGTAGAATTTTGGTACAAACCGGCTTCTTAGGCCAAACATCACGCATAGAGAGAGACTCATTTGGGTTGTCATGGTTCAGGTCATTTGAAGTTACATACCCTAAATTTGGATTTTGTACCAATGTGTATGGTATATTGGACAATCATGACAATGCGGCACGTTGCATCAAAACAAACGATATACTTTGTTCTCAGAACCAAAATGATCATGAATATTTCCTCTATCCACAATTTCCATTTAGAGCTAAAACGTAGAAACCCTGAGGTTGCATGCTAGCGTTCTGTCTTTGGGTGTCTGTTCACAAACATGTACACATAATATAGCTATAGTATCTGCATTTTCCCCCTAGCATGTTGTTATTCATAGTAATACTTACTGATATGTTTTTAACCATGGTTCTTGGCAGAGCACCTGGCTGGCACCTGGTTGGTGATCTCGAATTCCCATACATCATCAGCCACCGCGCTATTTGATGCCTTGATTGTATTTGTCTTGGACATTGTTCTGGCTTTGATGGTGAATTGAAGTAATTATTCGAGCCCGTACACTGCACAGGAGACAACCAGTGCAACAAGAGAAGCTTGTTTGTATGTGTGTGTGTGCGTGCGTGTATGTGTGTGTGTGTGAAACACACTCTCCCAAACAAGAGAGGGCACAGCACAGGAGCTAAGCGCAGGATAAATAGCCCAATTAAATGCCTCCTTTATGGTTTTCATCAACAATGCACTTTGCAGCCATTGTACTTCCTTCTTTCAGCTCGGTGAATGAGGCCGGATGTGTAAATGAATCGGGTGAAATAGAAGCAGGGTGCTTTTTTTTCCCCCTTCCCCCTCCTTCTCCCCTCTACATCCTTTCATCCTGAAGTCGCTAAATAAAAATAAACAGACGGAGAACACCTGAGAGGTGAATGAGGAGGATTTGTTCATTTTTAAACTCCAGGGGAAAACGGAAGCAATTAGGGATTTAAAACAAGTATGATTCATTTAGCATTGTTAAATCGGGGTTAACGCTTCCTTGTCTGAATTTGCAGAATGAATGGGGATTTTGTAGTGAACGCTTTGTGTTCATGCTCCTGTGTATTTCGGTTGCACTTTGTTTATTTCAGTTGAATGAACAGTTAGGCTTAATTAACACTTGAGCAATAACAGTTTGGATAAGGGAACAGGTCAAATACAACTCTTTAACAATGAGGGCATTCTGCATTTGACCTCAAATCTTTAATCAAACTAAACATATGCCCTTTACATCAATGACGGGTAGACGGGATTATTTTCTGCCATAATGTCTTCTCCAGGTTCCTCATAATGAATTTCCTGCCATGAGAATTACATTAGGATCGTCTTCACGCTTTGCTTGTAAAGCCACCCTGGAGCTCAGGTAATCCAGGATTTAACCAAGTGAGCTCTCTGGGCTAAAAGAGGATCTGCGGCTTTATTGCCACTTTCCCTCTTATTATCCCACAGCTGACTGCTTTCTCACATGCTTCGGGGCCAAACTGAGTACCAGGTCTGTTGGTGAGAAATTCATTCCAGAGTGAATTCGAAGCATGACAGAATGTTATGGATGTTATATGTAGTGCTTGTTTCCTCTTATACCACGGGGGGTGACCGAAGATTGCAGTTTTGCTTTTATGAATGAATGACACTGCATGCTTTTGAAACACTGACAGTTACATCAAACGTTGTTGAACGCCCCTGAAATGACTTAATTTCCATCATCCAGCCATGTCTTAGCAGCTATAAACGGTTGTTCCCTCACCAGCCTCTGTTTTTCCTCCCTCCAGACGTTTTAGCTTGAAAGATGACCAAAAAATGCAGCTTGTCATTGTAAAGAGAAACCACAAAGAGTGAACTAGACTGTCCTGAAGACTTTCCCATGTATGTAGAAGTGGAAGTAGGCTACGTGGAAAATGTAGGACATAGGGAAAAGAATTAACTGCTTCCATAAACGTTAAAATCTCCTTACAGAAAACTTCACTACAGGGTGTCCCAAATTCAAGTATTTATTTAAATATAGATATTACAACAAATGCTCAAATTGAAGGCCTTGGACTTTGACACTTGTGTGTATATATATGCATCTGAAAAAGATTACATTTCATATAAGGAAAAATTCCCAGCGATCCAGACTTTTGGGACATCCTGTATATGAAGATTGCTTTTTATTATTAACAATTTTACAGCTGGCACTATTGTCAGCACTGCTGCTGTAGAAAATTAATCAACCAATCAGAATCGAGAATTCGGCAGCTGTGTGGTATGAAGGGAGATATAGATCAATCAGCTTTCCCGTCTCTCGGGAAGTTTTACGCAAAGCAAATACGCAAATGGAGGTCCATATCTCTGGGCTTTAATTACTCCTGATGAGAAACCAATAAAATACACACATTCCTCTCTCACTCTCTCATGGTCCAGCCAAGGCAGGAGAGACTCCAGATGTGTTCAGCATGAGCATTCTTAGTGAGGGTCTAATGATCAAATGTGCAAGTGCCTGCTCTGTGGATTGGTTATTCTTCAAATGACCGAAGATGTGCCAAGAAACTGTTCCATTTATTGGAACGCAGGCACACTCTTTTGAGTGGCGTTTAACCTTTTCTGTTTAATTCCTGCCCTCATTCTCAAGCCTGTCATTATGTTTGTCATTTAATAAGATTTAAAGTGCACAACCCGAGTAGACGCTACACACCAGTTCTGAATGGAACAGTCAAATATTGGACATGAATAATTCATTTTTTAACAGGAACATTTCCTATAATTGAAAACTTACATATACTGAAGGCCAACAGTTGGCCTCTTCAAAAGCACCCTCTTGTCACGCACTTTGTGTGCTTTTCAGTGAACAACCCTTTCCGAATCTCTCACTAATACACACGTGCATGAAAAGTGGTGCCTCATGAACTTATAGTTTGAGTACATAATTAATTCAAGACCATGCTTTACATGCATTTAAATGATTTTTTTGTAATCTCTGCCTGCTTTCAGAGCAAGTTGTTGGAGATGGAGTTTTATTTTTTCTTTATCCCTTATTTTTAGTCAATGTGTCATAGTGGTGCACTCTAAGAAATAAGGATACCAAACTATACATTTGCTTGTCACTAAAGTGGCCCTCTGGGTCCTCTAGTTCATCCCAGAAACATCCTGGTAAGTGGACTGGTGAATCTAAATTGCTTCTAGGTGTGAATGAGTGTCAGTATGTGTGTGCCCTAAGATGGACTGGCATCCTATCCAGCGTGTATTCCAATCTTGCAATCCCAGGATTGACTCCATGTCCCTTGACAGGGGTTATGGAAGACGAATGAAAATGAAACGATTCTACATCTGTTTGCTTGTGTTTTCTTACGTTTAATTATTCTTCACCTTCAATGTATCTAGTCACCAAAGAAGTCTAATTGTGAGTCATGAGCCTGAGAATAATATTTCCAATTAAATGACTATTTATCCTAAACCGTTGTGATCTACTCCCTTAAATATGCATGCTTTTTTTTTTTTTTAGCTCTAAAGTCTTGCGACCACGACGTGTATGAGGTCTTTTCTACCTTCTCAAAAGACCTATTAAAATTCTCATTATTATAATCTATTACATCTATTCACATCATTTATAGCTCACCTTTAGCTCACTGGCTAAACTCTGGGGTCTAAATAGCTAAGCATGCTGGGAACCCAGTCCAAAAGTTCCAGCAGTTATCTTATTGGCTTTCCGCTTGCATTAAATTCTGCAGTCTGTCTTTTCCATCAGTACTCCCGTGCAATACAATAGGATTGGAAAAACAGTTCCTCCAGTTAAAATAGGATTGCATTCACAAAGATATTCCCAGTAGGAGTGTTGGTCGGGGATACGCTTTAGCCGAAATGCTGACCTTGGGTTATTTTAATGGATCCCAACCTCCAGGAAAACTATTTATATCGAATCTGGTAATGCGCTTTATGTAGCGTCAGTGTCGACAAACAGCTTTTAGTGTTAATTCATGATATATTAAAGAACGGTTAAGCACTCACACATCTGTCCGCAGTTCACATTGTTTCGGTGGAGTGTAAAGGGTGTAAAAAGTGAGTGTTGAGTGCGGGACGGTGAGAGAAGCAGGGCCAGACAGCTCCGGCCTCTGCTAACAAAGGCACACTGTCCAGACACTAGGTATCACTCAGCGTCTGGTCTGCGGTTGAGTTCGACTGTCATATGCATTATGTACTGTGCTACCTTGACTGTTTTAAGAAACAGACAGAAAAGCTGGTAATTGGTCATGAACGGAGCGACTATAAAGCATACGCAGACTGTATGCTAGCAGGAGAAAGTCAAAGTCAAGGCTTGTTATCTATACAATCCAAAAATCAAACCCTTTACTGTTCCTGTTTTGCATTACATGACTTGGAGCATACTGTACCTGCTTTGAGTTTTCTTTCTGGTAAACTTTTCTTGACCACAAAGATTATAATGAAGTGTTTCATTTCTGGAAAACTATTAGAACGTTCTGAGAGTGATACCACTGTCCCTAAGGAATCTCTGTCTTTTTCTTCCTGATTTTCACCCTGTGTTTTTGTTTCTTGCCTTCTCTCGGTCTTTGTCTCCCTTTTATGAAGCTGGGAATGTTGGACTTCCCTGCTTAACCACAGACACTTTGTTCACTTTCTGCTGGCGAAATTCCTGCCGAGGCCTCCTAACAGGGTGAGTGTGTAGCAGGAACATCGTCCCTGTGCTTCATCTGTCCTTCTAACGGCTCCCTCGGGATGTGCGGTCGCCGTGACATCCGAGACATTTCCAAGACTTTCGCTATGTGTCTGAGATGTAAACCACCAGAACAAATGTGCTGTGCATCAGAACCAGGCCTCGGAAAGAAGAAAGTGGATGAAGATAAACAGCCTTTGCTGACTTTTTCACATCTCCTACCACTGTGTGGTATTCGTTATCTAAACCTTCAGTCCAATCCAGAGCCGTTGTTTGGGTAATGCTGCTTTGTTTGTGGGTGGGGTCGATACTGCAATTAAATGATCTCCTGAAGGTGCTTTCGGACCTCCGCGAAGTACAACATCTGCTATGCAAATCCGTCCATCCTACAGCTCATCACATCCCTTCGTCTTTGCAAATCCTTGCCTAGGCTTTTTATCCCTCCAGAAGCTTGTGGTTCTGGTATTAATGAGCGCTAAATCCTGGTGTATGGAGCTCCAGCATCGTGGGTGAGATCTACTCATGAGCGCGTTTGTGGCAGTCGCAAGATCTACCTATGTCCGTTTATACCTAATCAGTCTTCAGTGTGAAGAATCAGCCAAGATGTGGCTCCAGATGGATTGTATTAGAGCGAATATAAACCCCGCGTGGCTTGCTAACTCTTGTCAGTGTGATAGTGCGCATTCTAGGTGCATATGGCTTTCATTTTATGACGCTAATGTGAAGATTGCCTGTCTTTCATGTCATTTTGTGCTATTCTTGTCTTTTCGTTCTCTTGCCCACAACTAGGTTAGAGGTGTTAATTGTTTAGATGTGTTGGAGCTAGAAAATAGAGTTGCATCTAACTGAGAATTGCATGAAAACCCATACAGAGAATATCAACCTTTGAGTCAGTGAAACTATTTTAGGGGCTCGAAATTAGTAGAAATTCTAGGCTAAAAAAATGACTATTTATTGCAAATAAGTGCAGAATCTGATCTTAAATTATAATCAGATCACAATCATTGCTAACAGTTGGTAATCCTGCATTTCAAGTGACCCAACCTGGTTGGAACATTTGCCTTAGGCGTAGATTTATTTACAGGAAGGAAATCCAAAAGGAGCAGCGGTTTCTCCCAGTTTGTCACAAGTTATGCCAAGCTGTGGAAGATTTTAGACCTACCTCAATCAGTTAATTACTGATAGCTTGCTGCTATATGGTTTCTAGTAGCAGAGGGCCAACATCCATCCATCCATCCATCCATCTGTTATCTATCGCTTATCTGTTCAGGGTCACAGCTCCACAAGCTGAAGCCAATTCCTACTGTCTTAGGGTGAGAGGCAGGGTACACCCTGAGCATGTCCCCAATCTAACGCAGAAATAACACCGAGAGACAAACAACCATTCACACTTACATTCATATCTATGGTCAATTTAGAGTAGCCAATAGGACCAACATCAAAGAAGCAAATGATCAATTGGTATGTATATTTAAACACAATGTGTGTGATGTACCTCTACACTTTATCTATAGCTCGAGCTACTTGCTCTGAATCCACTATCCCTATCGCCCGAGGTGTGATCTGGCTATTTTACCAGCTAGTTTTTGCTAGTAAGATTGATCCTGGCTCAAAATCTGAAACTATGAAAGAACGCTGAGGCAAAAAGTAAAGCAAGCAAATTGTAAATCTGTCATATACAGTAACTCTCCTGCTAGCAAAAATAAAAACATTAGCCAGACTCAAATTACATCTTTCAAGAGTACTATTCAAGAAGAGCTCATAAACAAATGTTTGGCTAAAAACTTGTCTGACCTTTTATATACCTCAAGGCACTTCCTTAGACGAGGATAATGTTTATGGCCGAGAAACCTATATCCTCATTTGCGTCTATAATAATCCATTTAGCTTGCCATGCGTTAATACATGTTAACTACCAATTTTTAGTCTAGTCAATTAGCAGTACTGCAGAATTTTTACTTGCCCAGTAGGCTTTTTTTTTTTTTTTTTTTTTTTTTTTAAAGTTACACTGAAACGTACAATTTAGTAATCCCCCACCCCACCCTCCAATAATAATGCATTGCCTAAATGCTCTCAGCATGAAATATCAGCTCTCTGAAAGATCAAGGTCACACGCCACTCAGCCATATTAGCTTCGACTGAAAAAAAAAGGGAACAGCTGAAAAGCAGCATGGGATCTGTGGTCTCTTTTATTTCTTCAGAGAACTGAGGTTACACCAAAACAGCCGATTTGTATCTTTCACATGCCATACAATAACCAGATTGAGCTCCAACAGCTTTGGCAAATGGATGTGTAATTTATATTGTAAATGAATAATGCTGACAATATGAACTGGAGCTGTATAGGACAACTTTGTAACCATGCCATGACATCATGCAGTTTTCTTTTTAGCCGGGACAAAATGGCTGCTTTATGCACTTATGATTTATACTGCACTCTGGATCAACTTTTGCCACCACATAACACCCTGATGCCTGTTAAACCTTAAAGGAAGAAATAGTTTCCCTAGAAACATCCATAATCGGGCCTTCTGATCTTCATTGTCACTGTCCTGATGGACAAATTGCTTAGGTTTCAACTCATCTGTGGCAAAATTGAAAACATATCTGGGTCGTTCAGGCTTTAGTTTGAAAGTCCTTTAAAGTTAGCTCTGAGTAAATGGAGACAAATCAGATTTTTCAAGGATTAACTAAACACCTCAAACCTTATGGAGTCACAATAACAAAAGGAATGGAAATGTCAAAACACGGCTGTTTTTGCGATAATCTCGAATTGCACCACTTTCTTGCCTTTCACTGGGATTTCAGATGGAACATGTGATACCGCATTTCCAACGTGCTCTGGCGTTCTTCTGACAAACACAGATGTTTCTAAGGTATTGATACTTTCATTATGACCGTGTGGAGTACAAATAATTACATTATTTCAAAGGTGTTCTTTTCTCGTATGCAACATTTAGCTACAGGTGCTTCAAGCATGTGCTTGTTAATCACATCTGAATCTACAGAGCAGCTTTCCTGGACAAAGATTAAGCCTGGTCTCACACTTTCCAGAGAAAATTGTAATGGAGCATTCAATCTACGTCAGGCCAAACCTGTTTCTGGAAAATCTGCCTTTGATGTCTCTGTAGATACTTTCAAAATGGTGTCACTTTTACTTCAATTTATGTGGGTGTTATTTAAATGAGTCAACCGAATACTTTTTTTGTTTTTATTATCTTTAAGCCATTATTCACTACATGCACTGCATACACTAACCCACCCTCAAAGAAAGCCAGATTCCATTGCATGTGCCACTTGCCAAGTTCTGTGAGTAGCTACATAATTGTTTTACTGTCTGTTAAAAGATTTGTGTCCTCGTGAATGCGTGCTTACTCATCAAGACACTAGTGTCTAGGCGTGTGACTGATGCTGTTGTGATAGGTTATTGTACAGCAGGTTGGAATATATTTCCAGTCATTCAAACCTCAACTATTCTGAGCCTTACCAAGCAGTCCTACAGAGACTCATGCCTGACCCGACTAAAGAAAATCAAGAAATGCTATGGCAGGATGGTTCTTGGTAACACCTAATGCCTATGGTTCATTGAAATGTGGTACATATTAAATTCGTTCCCAGTTCAACCTGTAATACCCAAAGGACTTTTTGGAATCAGCTATCACCTAAACAGCATGTCAGCACCTTGCAGGAGCTGGCTGTAGCTTACACATCTTTCTCCATTCCTGAACAACATGCAGCCCGAGGCATCTGCTAATGGCTCTCGTCACGGAGAACACAATCCATGAACTTCTGACCTAGTGTCTGAGATGGGTCATCTCTCTTTGCAATGGCTTGGAGACACACAAGGTGTTTTTTCCTTTAAAACTGCTTTTCTTTGCACTTTCTGCTTTATACATTTGATCTGTGAAGTGCTTCCATTGTCTTGAGGTTTCAAGTAGGCAAAGGGATGGTGATTGAAACTGACACTGGAAATCAGTATACGGGGCTCTCACCCTGTGCTTTTCCCACTGTGTATACATCACAGCTTTGGGGACAATGGTGCATTGTGTGGTAGCCATTCAATCCAGTGTGGTGCGCTAACTTTGACAGTGAGTGATCACATAAAAATAATGATGTCACTGCAACCGCTTAGCCAGGATTGAACAAAGGAGTACCTGATCTGGGCCTGGATTGAGTAAGATCACCGAAGACTATAGGGGAGATGAGAAAAGATAAAAAAAAACATGGCTTTTACTGAATTGAGATGTTCTATCTCATGGTTAGTATGTTTTATCATCAGCTATAATGATGAGCTTTACAGTTGTTAAGCTTTATAATGTATACAGTACCAGTAAAACGTTTGGACACATGTACTCATGCATAGGATTGTCTTTATTTTGACTATTTTCTGCTTTGTTCATCAAAACTATGAAATTACACATATGAAATTATGTGGGAAACAAAAAAGTGTTTAAAAAACAAAATCTGTTTCATACTTTAGATTATACAAATAGCCAACATTTCCCTTTTGACAGCTTTGCACACTATTGGCTTATCTTAAGCAGCTTGATGACGTAGACACCAGGAATGCTTTTCAATTAACAGGTGTGCCTGGTCAAAAGCTCATTATTGGAATTTCTTGCCTTCTCAATGCGTTTGAGATCATCAATTGTGTCGTGACGGAATACAGTATATAGCCCTATTCGACAACTGTAGTAATCTACATACATAACTAAGTGAAGAGAAATGACAGTCCATCATTACTTTACTTTAAGACACGAAGTGCCTTTTAAGTAATTAAGAAGATAAAGAAAATCCATTGAATTAAAAGGTATGTCCAAACTTTCGACTGGTGCTGTATGAGCTTTCATGATCATGAATTAATACATGTACTAATCCTTAGCATATCAGGAAATAATGAAACATATACATTAACAACCTCTGACTCGTATAGGAATAGCCGTTAATATTAAGTGATAATAACTTGTTAGCTTATTTAATATCAGAGACTTTCACACTTATACAGCACCCTTGTTTTCAGTCAAGGTAAATGGTGAATGTTTTGAGTTCCCTAAAAATGGATAAAAAAAAAAACTGGGATGAGGGTGTCATGTGAAAATAACGGACATTATGATAAGACTCTGTTGGGTTAATCCTAATTATTTAAATAGCCTAAGGTTGTGGTTGAGCTACTCTGTGTGTGTATAAAAAGACCATTAAAAAGGCCACCGAGCAAGACTCTTAACACTGTTCAGTTGTATAATAAAAAAATAAGATAAATGTAAGTCACTCTGGATAAGGTTGTCTGCCAAATGCTGTACATTTAATCACTATGATTGTTGTATAGGACTATTCATATATGACACAGAGGCTGTTAATGTATACACTTTACAAGATTTTCCATTATTATAATAGTATTAATCGAGTAATAATACACTGATGAGACAAAATATTACGACCATCTTCTAATATACTGTTGGGCCTCCACATGCTTCCAAAAAGCCCTGAACTGACAAGGCATGAACTCTACAAGATTGCTGAAGGTGTGCTGTGTGCTGTATCTCGCAATAGGACATTGGTATCTGGCTCCAAGATCCTGTAAGTCCTGCAAGCTGCAAGGTGGAGCCAGTGCAGATGGGACATCTTGTTCCAGCGTATCCCAGAGATGCTCAGTTGGATTGCAATCTGGGGGATTTGAAGGCCAGTGCAACATCTTGAACTTTTTATCTTGTTCTTCAAACCATTCCAGTACTATGTGTGCAGTGTGGTGAGATGTGTTATTCTGCTGAAAAAGGCTTCTGCCATGAGGGAATACCAATGCCATGAAGGAGTGTACCTGGCCCACAAAAACATGTACGTAGGTGGCAATTGACTTCCATGTGACTGCCTGGACTGAGGGTTTTCCAGTGGAACACTGCTAAGGGCATCATACGTCCTCTACTGGCTTGCCTTCTTCCCACAGTGCATCCTGGTGCCACCACTTCCCCAGGTAAATGATTCACATGTACCTGGCTATCCATATGATGTAAAACAAAATCAGAAAGACTCATCAGACTGGAAGGTCCAGTTCCAATGACCTCATGCCCCTTGTAGGCACTTTCTGTGTGGGCACACTAACCAATCTGAATCTACACATCTCCATACACAGGGTGTGATGCATTGGGTGTTGTGACACATTCCCCCTGAAAGCATCATTAAAATTTTGCCACAGTAGCCCTTCTGCTGGTTTGGACCAGATGGGATGGCCTTCATTGCTCTAGCACATTGATGGGCCTTTGGCGCCCAACACCCTTGCATATAGAGTTCTTTTCAAATAAACCACACTGTTTATAAAGTGTTTTTCTCTAAATCATTGTTTGCCTACTCAACAACAATAACATCCCATTTCATCATCCATTCACTTTATCATGGTCAAGTGCATCTGAAGCCTATCATGGGAACACTAGGCATGAGGCAGGAATGCACCCTGGATGGGATACTAGGGTTAATTTAGAGTCGCTAATCCACCTACCATCATGTTTTCAGGAGACACCCAGAAGAAACCCATGCAAACATGGAGAGGACATGACAAACTCCTGACAACACAGACAGAACCTATGTCCATGAGGTATTTTCAAGGAACACTCTTAATGAAAAGGATGTCCATCAGAGGGTAGCCAGGAAGATCACGTTAAACCCTACGACAGAATATGGTGAAGAGATGGTACCAAGTAGAACCTCCTCAAGAAGCTAAGAACACTGACCATTCAAAGGGCCCTCGAAGAGCCATTTTATTGCTAAAGCGAAAAGTGCAGAGTCTGTTTGTGGTTTTAATCCCTCCGGGCTTAACTGTAGCACAACTGGAACAGTTTAGAGTGTGTCTTGTCATCAAGTAGAGAGTAGCAGTGTGAGCGATTGCAAACAAAACCACTGATGCTCTTCTTCATTCCTGAGGACATAAAACAAAATCAGTGACCAGATACCAAGGCCAAGTGTTTAATAAATGTGAGGCATAGTTCAAGTGCAAACATCTGGACAGGCACAGTGTTATAAATTGATGTGAACTCTGATGTGTGAACATTAATTTACTAAAAACTTCATCTGTCCTGTGTGCCTGTCTCCCATTAAAACCTCATGACTGTCAAACCCTATCAACAATTTGAAACGATACCTCCACAGCAAAAAAAAAATTACACTTGTACTTCTCCTCTTGGCATGCTGTTACATTCTAAACATGCCATTAACATACCACAGGGGATGCATTATCTTGCTTTATCGCTGACTATATGGTGGATTCAGGGGAGTTATTATGTAAAAATCACATTTATCACGAAAGCAAGAGAGAAGCTAAACATAAGTCAAGCAGGATGTCAGACCAGGACTTATTATGACTCTGTACATGTTGAGATGCATATAGAGGTTTTTAGGGAATTTGGGGTGTTTCAGTGGTAAAGGCTTTGCGTTACTGATCTGAAGGATGTGAGTTCAAATCCCAGCACTGCCAAGCTTAAGTGTGCAACTGTAATTTTGGATAAATCTTTGCAAACTGTAAAAGAATTTCAATATAAAAATCTTACAGTAGGGATGTAACTGATTATGAATACGTTAATCGGAATGTGATGAACACATACCAATAGGAGATGCTCGTTTGGGACTGGGATCCTGCAGGATGCAAGAACCAGAATCAGGTTTTTTACTTTCATGCAGGTGTGAGTGAGTGGGCAGAAATGAAGCTTGAGGGACAACGAGGATGTGCGATGAACATGCAGTGCTGTGTGAAACCTTTACAGAATCCTTTGTAACTGCGTGGTCGGGGTATCAATGGTTAAAATTAGATTACCATTAATTTTGGGAAACAATAGTAAATTTGCTAGAAATATCACAGTTAGAAAATTATCACAGTTACAGTCTCAGGCACATCTCTAATTGAGATCGGTTATGAACTTGAACGTTGTAGCTGAGGTTGAGGAACTGTCAGGACCTGAATTCACACACCATGCTGACAAAGCTGGTATTTCTACCGCTGCGTTTTTTCCCCCCCAACATTTCCAGGGCATAGTGATGAGTTCATTTTAGGTGAAATTTCAGGTTAACTTCACATTTAAATCAGAATCAAGATACAGGTACAGATATTTGCATCACTAAACAGAAACAGATAGTGTCATTGTGTTACACCTATACTTTGCAAATATACCCTTCTGAAGTTAGTCATATTGAAAGTGACTGCAGACCAATATCATGCCCCAGGCAATGCAAAAAACCTTTGCCTTTGTTCTTCTAAAGAATCCTAAATTTAGCTTCAGGTAACGCTTCAGTGGTGTTTTGGCTGTAATCACGTTCGTATTCTCAAATACTGATGGCATGATGTGGTGATGAAGAAGCAGCATTTAAAGGATGACTGACTGCTAAACTGTGTTATGGAAAACCGCACCTTGTGGATAAGTGACCTCACAAAGCTGCTTGCACCATGATGAATACATGTCCAACACCCACCATAGTGTCTAAGTTCTGAGTGAATGGGAGGTGCAGTCACAAACCCTAGATCCATCCGGCAGTGTGAGTCTGGGTCGAGACGAGGCCTTCAGGGATTTTTGATGGCCCCAAACCTCCTTTCATGTGGTCATTGCTTGTCTCAAAAGAGGTCAGTGTTATCACTTAGATGATCTGAGTCATTCAGAAGGTTTGTCACTTGGGGCATTCATGCCTCGACCGCAGCTTGACTTGTACGTCATCCATCTTTCAAGGAAATGAGAGGGCAAGACCAGTTAAAGGCCAGGAGGTGCTAGTCCTTTCTCGGAGCATCCTCTCCTTCCAGTCTAGTCTCTGAGCTACAGTGAATGGGGATTAGGCAGACCTCATTAACCAGCTGGCATACTCAAATTAAAGCGTTAACAATGGAAGACCACAACGGCTGAGCGGATAGACGTGTATGTAGTTTCGGACATGTCAAAAGAACAATGGTCTTTTCATTCACACTTCCTATGTCCAAAGGCATGTCAAAGGCATAGTTTATAAAAGCAGAGAGTCGCACGCTGTCTCTGCGGTAGAACATGACTTCAGATTTGCGCTTGGTCTTCTACTAAGCCTGTAATTTGTGGCTGTTTTGGTGTGTTTCTTTCTCTTCATTAACTTCAAATCATTCTCAGAATTCATTACAATTGCCTGGTGTTGGATTTTTTTTTTTTTTTTGCAACTTAGGAGAAATAAACAAAGAGAAAATATTTCGTGGAGGAAATGGCTTAGCAGGAAATGTTAATAATACAAACCTTCTCTTTGAAACGTATGCTTTTGTTTATGAATTGCAAATAACGCCCTGAACTTCAGCTATTATTTGATGCTTGGCAAGAGTTAAAACAATACTCTTTTGCATTTGCCCGTATCTAAATGCCATTGATTCTTATCAGAACTTTTATGGAAAAATGAGTTACTGAAGTCAAGCAAATGTTTTAGCCACAAGTCTGTTTTCTCTCATTTGTGGAAAATAAATTAGGGGACTGGTCATCAACGTTGGAAGCGAACCAGTTTGCTTAATCAGAACCATAAACTGATTTCAGGCAAAGTACTGTGAATGCAGCGGATGCCTCAGCCAGTTTCCTGAGTCTTCTCGTCTTGGTCTCGTGGCCTGCTGTGATACACGTGTCAAATCACCTGCTTCATATGGCTGGAAATGGATCGCACATGTCGGCCCACAGAAATCGGAAAAAAAAGGGAAAGTTGTATTTTGAACAGCGTGTGCTCTTCGAGTCACATCAAAGTCAGTGACGGGTGTGTTCACAGCAATAGACCACCAACCACACGTTATTGGAAATAACTGGAAGTCAGCCCGTGACTAAAACTGACTTCAGAGATGAAGAGATTGTGTGTGTGTGTGTGTGTGTGTGTGTGTGAAGGAAAGAAGGATGGGGAGGGTGACATAGAGATGAGAATGAGAGCTTTAAAGAAGTCCCTTTCTGATTCACTTCCTCACCATCCTTTGACCTATGATCATTTTTCAGTAACAAAGCTGTGAACTGAACAGCTAATATAGAAAGTTAGGAAATCACTGGATTGTGAATGAGGTTAGTGGTCCTAGCTTGTCGTACTACATCCTTCCTATGAAATTGCGACAAAGTTAAGCTTCAAAATTCCTGAGATGTTTGCATGAGACTGCTTTGTGAATATGTGCTGTTGGTATACTTAGATGCTGGAAGAAGGGATGCATCAATACCATTTTTTTTAACTAAGTTCAAGATTTTGGTACTTGTTGGTACCGATACTGATACAGAAATGAGAAATTTTATTTATTTATCTATTTATGTTTCCCTGGTTTAAATAGTGGCCGTAAATAGCGAAAAAAACATGCTTGTTCATGCACTTAGGCTTCTATGCGTGTCCTTTATATTGTTAGCTAGTTGATTTTTTTTTAAGTATTAGCTAGCTACATTACTTACTTTGTGATAGAGAAGATCAAGTTTTATTTCACTTTGGGGGAAAAAAAGCTTCTCTACATCTACAAGAGAAGTATGTTTTTGTTCTCATTGCTTTGGATGACTGATAGCCGACTATAGCCTTGCTGTATAGAGTTTGCATGTTCTCATGGGTTTCCTCCGGGTGCTCCGGTTTCCTCCCACAGCCCAAAGACATGCAGATTAGGTCAACTGGCTACTCTAAATT
>JAQMYM010000038.1:298726-318344 GCA_030014255.1 Parauchenoglanis ngamensis | reverse complement strand
CGCACCCGGGAAGCGCGGCTCACGCGCCCGCAAAGAAGACCAACGTTCCCGTGCAGGTAGGCCACGCGCGCGCTGGAGACAGGTGTCCGGGGCTTTATTTGCGTAAAATCCTCCAAGGCAGATTAAGAATACTTCTTAGGGCTACTTAAAAAAACAAAAACAAAAAAACCCATTACCTGCACTATGTTAACTATTATCTACACTTTGGGCACGCGCACTGTGCAATCTCAGAAAAAAAGCGTACTAAAATGTACCTTTCCCTGTCACTCACTCTTGTGGTAGTAAGGGGGCATCTTTTGTACCTTTAGTGTTCAAAGATCCATGTAATGTAAACCTCAAATTTATAAATTAAAGGTACAAGAGAGATCTTAAAACTCCAATTTCTAAAAGTTCACTACATTCACATTACTACTAAAAGTACTAAAGGTACAGTTCAGTACTTTTGTTCTGAATGTAATTACGCACTGGGTCAGATCTGAAAATGAGCATTTACAATAAGTGCCATTCAGACTGTGTGTGTGTGTGTGTGTGTGTGTGAGTGTGTGTGTGTGTGGGTGTAACTTTACCCAAAGTGTTACAGACGTTACCTCACATTAACAGATTCACGCGTAACTTTTGAACGTCTATCCAGAAGATAAACTGGGATTTATGAGTGTGTGTGTGTGTGTGTGTGTGTTATGGGAAGTGTGGGAAAAGTAGTGCTCACTGATACCACAGAAAACCAGAGCTCATTTTCTTCCAGTCCTCAACTGATCGCCAATTGTGTGGCCAAATCATGGTTTCGATTTTCCTTTTGTTTGTCATTTAGGTTTAATATCAAAATTTCTCTTCATTCATTTCTGGCAAACATAGACACATAGTGCTGTAATGCCTTTAAACAAGCAGCTTAAAAAAAGAGCATGTACTAGTGAACTGTCTGTTATTACTCAAGTTATTATTACTAAAAAATTCTCAAATTCCACATCTGCAGAATTGATCAGGCCCTACGATGGTCTTATCCAGAGTGACTTACAGAAAAAAAAAATACGTATCCACAAGCTAGTACAAAAAGATCAGGAGTTAAAGAATATCATAAAGCTTAGTGCAAGAAATAGTACAGCAATCAGAACAGTACATGTTTTATAATACTGTTCTTTAATCAGCTGCGTAGATTTAACGTTTTTGTTCAAGTGTTTAGTGAAGAGATGAACTTCAGAAGGGTTTATTGTGATTATGCTTGAATTAGGCAGTGTTCCCTCTGCCACGGTCACGTCAGAAACACATGCACGTTACTAGACAAGCATGAGTTAGTTCACAGACACAGATAAGTCACTAATTCACTTGTCTTTGATTCAGTGTGCTGCAGATTCACCGACTGACCAAAAATCTCAACACTTTTTTTGACTAAACTGTTTGCACATAATATCACATATTTTCAAATGCCTGAAAATTCAGTCAATTCCATGGAAAACAAGGCAAAATGTAATATTATGCTAATTACATGTTATAAGAGTAATGATTGAAATGGTGGAAGTTTAGGAGCTTAAAATCAACTTGAAAAAAAAGCAAACCCCCCCCCCATCTGTACACAGCGAAGCCAGGTTCACTAGCGTTATACAGTATACACTTAAATTATGATAATTGTCATATAACGCCTGGAGGATGATATAGATGGAAAACCTTTCCTTCAAAATAGATTTTTCATTTTTTATTTATGAGAAAATCTGTGAGACTCACAGCATTAATAATAATAATAATAATAATAATAATAATAATAATAATAATAAAAAGATAGGTGTAAGGTCTCATATGCATATTGTAACTGATCTTTGTTTTGGAAAAAAAAAAAATATATATATATATACAGTGTGCAGCCTGAACAGGGTGAAAACTTTACACATGGCATGCTGATTAAACTGCAATTACAAATGCATGTGAAATGATTTAAACCTAGCTTACTATCTATTTTTCCATCTATCTTGAATCATGCACGGTTCGGATTTGGATTTTCTTGCCGTAACAAACTTTTTTGTCTCATTTCTTAATTAGCGAGTTGAGCAGATGTGTAAAAAAAAAAATGAGGGAAAAAAACCCCTTCAAACTCACTTGAAGGTTTTAAATACGCTGGAGAAGTGATCGTAACTTCCGTTTGCTTCGAAATCAGAAAAGCAAATAAATAAGACTTCCCTTTACATCATGCGTCATGCTTGTGACTGTTATAATGAATCATTTCTAAAATGACTGCGCTTGGCATAAAGACTGAGAACATTATAGTAATTATTAATGGTAGGTGTGTCTATAGTAAAGACTGAAATGATTAATATTTTTGCACAACCTTTCTTGCCGTGTCATGGAACATGGTATGAACAAAAAAAAAAAAAACAGACCGAGGTGAGTGCAGTCGCACTTCATAAATCATGCTGTGCTGTCATGCCAAGAGAAAAAAAAAAAACGCACTGCTGATTTTGGTGGCGTCTCTCGGGTCAGCAAAAAAATGCACCCTGCACTCCTGGCACTGATCAAGTTGATAAAGTAAGGTGTCTGTCTTTCTCTGTGTGTGTGTGGTGCGCTACACACTTCCAGATCTCTTCAGAGTGGTTACAGTTGACACACTGTACACAGAGCGCGACTCCTTGCTGCAGAACCGAAATGCCATGCTCCGTGTAGCCAGTCAGGCAAAGGAAAATGAAGATTACCAGTGGTGCTGGTGCGTTATGTAAAGCAGCCATTTTTTTTTTCAACAGACGGTGGCCGTCTCCCAGCATGCCTGAGGCTCTCGCCGCTGACCCTCTCAGCCCATCTAAAGTGCTTGTTTATGAGCTGGGTAAATAAAAGATAACAGTGTCGATGTTGGCGAGAGAAAGTGTGGCCTGTGGTTTACACCCGCTTCATGAGCGGTTCTTTTATTTTTTGAGGCGTATTTAATATACAGCGTAAAACTGAAACTAGACGAAGGTTCTGCTAAATGAAATTCATACAGCAGGATGGATTCATTCTGCGGCTTTTCACTTTGTCACTCTTGCCCCTTATTAAGTATCTGACGGTGACGCCAGGAATCAGAAGTGTTAGACTGATGGAAAACTGGCCTAAATATTGCAATCTCGAGTAGAGCACACAGCGTGCTGGAACTTCATGCAAGTCTACAATGTATGACAGATGAGGTGCTGAGTGCGGTTTTTATCGCCCTCATGACAGAGGTGACTCACTGCAGTGTTGGACGACTTCTAGGAGGAAATTCACCATCTTGGTGGTTTGCTAGGCTCCCTGATAAACGTGTTGTGTTTTTATCCGTCTTTGGAAAGCCGCTCACCCCAGCGTCCCCTCAAGGGCTCCAGCTCACTATCATTAAAGGATAAGTGGAGGATCTAAACATAAGCTTGTGATAAATAAGTCCCCCTTGTTTACGCTAATACACTGCGAATTAGACGTGTAAGGGAAACGGGCCACCCAGCGTTGCACGCTAATGCCAAAAGAGAAGCAGTTCATTTGTGTTTCTGTCACATTAGCAGCTTGATGACGCGACGTTGTGTCTTTTGGCACTCTGGTGATTAAGACTTCCTCACTATAAATAATAACGGTATCGGGTATTCCCATTTTACCTCCCCAAAGACTCATAAATCATAAAAACATCAGTTGAAACTCGGAAGTCGCAGAGTGTTTCGGTTAAAAGAAAGCCCCAGTGGGAATTTGGAGAAGCTGCACGTGGGTGGGCAGCAGCTTGCTCTTGTTTTTTGTGCTATGGCCAAAAACAGAGGTACTGGCATGGGCATGGCATGCTTCACTCCTTTGACTTCTCTCCTGAGTGCAGCAGGGATATGGATTCAGGCTCAACCCTGCATGAACACGAGACCTGTTTCTCATCAGCCACTCAGTTTCCCCTTTTTAAAAAAAAAAAAACAAAAAAAAAAAAACCATTCCCCTTATTTAATTTGACATGGTGGTTCCGTTAACGAGAGGGGGGACCAGATTGTTTGGATCTGGCTTGTAAAGAGAGGAAACAGGTCTCTGCTGCCCCCTCTGGGGTTAAGTGGCTGTTTAGTGATTCTAACGAGCTGAGAGAGTGAACTAAACCAGCCCGAGGTGTGATGGCTCGTTAGCGCTAGATGGGTTAATCGCACCTCTCTCACTCCAGCGAGCCTGCGAGACGCCGCGACTGTTACCACCTGGCTTACAGCATCTCACAGCCTTTATGATATCCAGAGCTCGTGAGATTGAGTGTCCAATTATCCGTGCTCATAAAAACTGTTCACTTCCTCACTCCTGCTAGCTAGCGCGCTCTTCCTTCCACGGCCGTATCTCATAGGCTGCCAGATCCAGCGTTTATGTAAATCATGTTAGATGAGTGACAGGCTCGCGTTCAAAAGTGGCCCTTCAGGGGTTAGCGCACATGTTTTGTGGTGGAGAGATTAACATTATACTTGGACTTCAGACAGCGAGAGAAAGCACAGGCCGCCTCTGTGATCTGGTCCTCGTGGCCTTTGAGGCTGGATAGCGTTTGTTTGCTCAGTGACATCGTTTGTTTTACTCCAGGAAACCCTCTCAGCTCACTAACACCATTCATGGTGTCAGGTGTCCATTCTGATTCCTCAAGGTCAGATCCAGAGAGGCCCAGAGCCCCGCGAGTTCACAAACCTCATGTGTGAAACAGCAAACCATTCACAATTACACGTCACGCTTCAGTGTTCCTAGCAGACCGAAGCTTGTTTCCAGGTTTTGAAAAGCGATCTTACTTGAATTACTTTATTTACTAACCTTTCTTGGGAGCGTATTATGGAATTATTTAGTCATCAGTATTGCTTAGAGGTGGTGAGTTAGACCACGCTGAAAGAAAACTCAAATCTGGAAAGCCAAAAGCTTAGTGGGTTTTTTTTTTTTTTTTTTTTTAACATTTGGAGAAATAAAAAAATGCAACAGGGTCGGGGATTATGCTGCAATCCGACACTGATATCAAATCCCGGGAGTGACAGGCTTGTGGAAGAGATTAGGGAAAATATCAACTGAGAAACGGAGTTTAAAGCCAAAGACCTTGGTGTTCAGAATCCAATCTTTTCACCAGATGCTTTCTTCATCTACTATATGCTTTCTACAGGCTTACCACCTCCAAATTTGCTAATTCTCCTCCAAAAACACCAGCTTTACATTCCTCACTCTTTATCTACTTTCCATTCTTATTAGTACCATAGCAGTTACTGTATAATATGCTTTAAGACATATACATGAATAATCATTCTTCTATTCTTCAATTCTTGGGAGGAGATCGCATATATAAGGGCTGAAGTTCAAGTACTTAACTGATATAAAGTCTCAGCTTATTATTGAGTTATTTATCGTATGGCACATTATTCAGTAAGTACAGTGAAACTAATTGCACAAATATGTAGTTATGAGAGTGAAAATTGGACTGACAGATGGTGAGTCATATGTTGCCTCGGGAAGCTGGCAAAGCATGGAGGGGCATGTGGGGCATTCTGGAAACAGCCATCCTTTCCCACTGATCCAGGATCAGCTTTCCTCAACATTTCATACTTAAATATGGGTTCCATAAAGTGGGCTGATTATTTTCCTATAACAGCATGTCCTCAAGTGTTTTATTCCTCTCATCCCAGAAACTGCCAACTCTGGCATTTTTTTTTATTTATTAATGAATAACTCATCATAGTTTTTTTAAACAGATATACAGTTGTGGAATGTCCAAAAAACAAGTTAGTTCCTGTTATCACTTACGTCAAACGGTCTTTCCCTCCCAAGCCTGTCTTTTTTCTTCTTTCTCTCCAGACGTTAATATGAAAAAAACAAAACAAATACAGCATGTCGTGTTTCCAAGAAACCGCAAAACACTCCCTGAGGAAAAGTTACAGCTTTACCTCTGACTGTTATAAAGTGCTTACAATGGAGACTCCTTCCAAAAATGATAAAATAACATCTCTATAGATGTCCCTTTGTAAATTGTTACCATAGAAATAGAAGGAGCGCGTTGTGATTTGCCTTGCCGCTGGAACTTCTGTCAGAGCTGCTGTGATAGAAAATGAGGTATAGGCATGATATTAGCGTTGGGATTTGGTATTAGCGTTTTACAATGATGCTGAATGACAGATTTAAACAGACATGCCCAAGACCATGCACAGAATAATTTACCGTTAAGAAAACAGAAACATGCACCCCGAACATTGGTCTCAGAGAGACAGTCAGCGTAGCCACAGTAGGTGTGGTCTCAGACTCGGAGCGTATTAGATGATGAGCGCTCAGCTGGACTCTCTTACAGAAAAGAGCCTGCGAACGCACAGCGACTGTTTATGCATGTCTTCGCTTTCGTCAATTGGTCACATGAAGGTTCCGGAGTTTTGTGAAATGTCATGGGTTTCATTAAAATTCACTTCTTGTAGATGTTCTGTAAGGCAATATGACTTAATTTGAGCATAATAGTTCATATGAGCACAATTTGCAACAAGTTAAGGCATGTTAGTGACTCGCGGCCCACAAGTTACAATTCATTACTGTCTCTTTGCATGGAAATCATTTTTCCATTGTATGCCCTTGCAGATGTTTGCACCAGAAATATGTTAATCTATCTATCTATCTATCTATCTATCTATCTATCTTCTATCTATCTATCTATCTATCTATCTATCTTCTATCAACTGAAGGTATGAAAATTAGATTGATCTGTAGAAGAAGATCTAATGTCAGTTTAAGTACAAAAAAATCTAAAATTACGTTTAAACACATCGAGCTGTTTCAAATCTGAATTAGCTTTAGGGATCACTTTCAAATGTCATTGAGGATCACAATTCATTTCCTAGACCCTGTCGCTCCTCTGGCGGAGAATTCAATACCGAATTTTAATTTCTTGGCAGATGCGTTGGTGATTGGCTTAGGATGAAATTAAAGGCAGAGCTCAGGGCATGTACGGCTCAATCGCTGTGCGGAGCTTTAAAGTTCAATCTGTGAGATTTATAAACATATTGAAATGTTTAAATCGAAAGAAAGAAATATTAGGCAGGATTTTAGGGAAATGATAGCATGAGATATGAGATTAGATTAGAGCTCCAAATGGGTGATCATACACACACACACACACACACTTGTATTGAACTCTCTGCTCAGTTATATTATATTTTTGGCTTTGATCATCTCAGTAAAGCAAACACATTAATCATGGTTATGTGAGCGCTGCTATAACGAAGCACATCAGCATTCAGTCAGATTAAAGATTAATAAAACAAACTGAAATGCGCATGTAAACCATCACGCCTCCTACATGCATCACTGAATATCACATAACATCCACTTCCAAGAACATTCATAATAAAAGATCTCTTACTGCTTCAGCATTCTCATGAACGGTTATTTGCTTTTATTATAGGAGACTGGAAATTTGTATTTTTTTGTAAGATCTTTTTTGTCGGACTGAAACCATCACTAGCATTTCTGAGACAAAATACTGGGTCTGTTTTAAATATAATTGCCACCCATGCTCTGTTAAACTGGTTGATTTTCCCTTAACATTTAGCCATTGCATAAAATATACTTGGCAACTGAGTATCATGATCGGAGACCTGGTGTCCTAGATTTGACAGAAAATATTTACATTATAACTTCTGGTTAGCATTAGAAACGTTTTTCCTTCGTGTTACGGCAAGTTTTGTTTGACTTTTCTTAGAGGAACCGCACACAGGTATGAAATTTCACGCCATTTTGACTCAGTGGAAGTGAATCCCCGCTCTGTGAAATGTTAATTTCTCGAATGCGTTATATAGTTTCTGTATATTTACGAAGACCAGCTGTAACGTCTCTCAGCCCTTTTCTGAAACCGGGCACGCGTGTGTCTTTGTCTTGAATCTAAATGATAAAAATCAAACGCGAGGTAACAAGGTAAAGCCAGGCGACGTTTTCTTAGCTTTCCTAAAATGTAAAAAAATGCAGAGAAGGTGTGTGTTTTTACGTGATTCGTCTTCCCTCGGAGTATTTTAGATGTGATAAGCAGAAGAGAAATTTTCAATCTGTGCGAGTGTGAGTTGATTCGTCTCTCTGTCTCTAGGTGTACAGCAGTGAGAAACAGTGCAGCAGCGATAAGGATTGTGCAGCCAGTACTTACTGTCACAGCTCGCAGCATGCTCCATCACGATGTGTCACCTGCCGCCGGAGGAAGAAGCGATGCCACAGAGATGCCATGTGCTGCCCTGGGAACCGCTGCAGCAACTGTACGTATCATATATCAGTTCATCCTGAAGCCGTTTTTACTTTCGTGTGCATGTTATAGGCTACAGAATTCTTAGTTTAAGTATTTAAAATTATATTTGTGTGCTTAGTGCATTCTGCATTCACATTAGCAAGCTACAAGTCAGCCAGGCTGTTTGTTAGTACTGTTGTCTCGTGTGGGCGTGGCTTGTCTAGTGTTGTTGTTGTTTTCAGTTCCAATGAGAAACTGTAGTAGCTATTTACAAAGCTAACTAGCTTAAATATAAAACAAACCAAAGAATTTTCACTCACAGTGTGAAAATTGTTTCCTTTTTTAAATGTTACATGCTAAACGTCGTACTAGCTCACGATTAGGAAAGTAAGCTAGCCGTACTACGTATAATGACAGAATAGTGTCGTATGAAGTATCTTGAATATAGTCATATTTATGCAGAATTTACTATTTTAAAATGACAATAATCCAAATATAAAATCAGTAAATCATAGGCATGTAATGATTCACCCAATTCAATTCCATTCATGATATTGGGTTCACGATTTGATTTCGCAACAATATCTAAAAAAAAAAGAAAAAAGAAAATTCAATTCGTTAAATTGAAAAAAATATTTACTTTTGTTTCATTTTCTTAATATCCAGCAATAATTATTTACAAACAATTGTAATGGAGTAAAACATAAAAGCCTATTAACTCAAATATTCCTTTTATTAAAAATGAAAAAGTTAAATAAAAACATTATTTTCATTAATAATTATGAAGGCTGTAGTCAGTTACCTCCATTTGCTTCTCTTTTCTTTAGCTTTCGGCAGTCTGTAAAAAGACGGCTCCGATTTCTTGTTGAATCTGTTTGTAAATGAGCACAAAAGCTCTTTCCCATTTTAGATCTGGTTACTGTGTGTGTTCCCACAGCATTAGAGCCGTGTTACTACCACCTATGGTGACGTCACGTGTTTTCCTGCCATTGTGCTGTCTAAAGGCGCAATTACAGCTAGGAAACACTAAAAGATTAATCTTCAAGTTCATTTTTCATTACCATCGATTCGAAAGTCATAAATTTGTACCTTGATTTATCAATACACAATATATCATTACATGCCTACTAAACCGAGTTCTAGACATTTTGGACAATTTCAAGCTTGAAATAGTCTTTTTCTATGGCAGATAATTTTGCTAATGTTAAGCATTTATTTATTTATTTATTTATTAGAAAAAAGCAAAATCTGGCAATAGAACAAGAATATTTCGAGCTATTTAAAAAAGTAAAAAAGTAACAATTACTAGAAATTGGGTTAATAGGGTTTTTCTAAGATTTGGTTTACGGTAATATTATAATAAGAAATATAAGCTAAATGTGACTATATTCAAGATATTTGCTAAGATGTCATATTTTTGCAGGGTGAGACCACAGTTATAAGTTTATATTGCATTTTGCATGCAAACAGTACATGGGAACTAATTGCAGGAAAGAAGTTGTAAATAAGGAACTGAAGAAACCACCCACACAAACACACACACACACACACACACACACACACGCAGACACACACACACACACACACACACACACACTGTGTGTCATTTGTTTGTATTTGTCATTTTATGACGACGTGCCTAATTTACAAATCTCAATTCAACAAATGACAAAGGGTTAGGAAGTGGTAGAGTAAAAGAATACCTTTCAATCAACATGTATTATTTGGAGTTCTCAACATTGTTACCATGGAAATGTGGTTTATTTGTTTCTTGTCTTACGAGTTTAAGTTAGCTAACTATAATCGGATGGCCTGAGTCTAGTATGCCTTTTTAGTCAGTTTTGGCATCAAAATGACATTGAAATCTTTTTTTTTTTTTTTTTTTTTTTACGAAAAGATACTTGTAGAGAAAAGCCTACTAGCAAAATAAGAATTATTTTGTTTGTTTTCATGATAATTATATACTGTATAAGCAGCAGTTAAATGCTTTTACTGAAGGAATACATTTTACAGTTATGAAGTTTTTGTATAATGCGGTTCTGAAGGTACTCCGTGCTGCATGGTGATCATCTTAATCATTTTTATGATGTCATCATTTACATTTATCCCAGTAAATCATAACGAATATTTCCAGGTAACTCGTACTGAATAATTTAAATGCTGCCACTCACACTGCCGCCACATTTCTCTTCCCGTGTTTAGTCATCTGCGTCCCGTACCCTGAGAACCTCATGACCCATCACATCTCAACTTTAAAGGAGCACAAAAAGATAAGCAAAGACAAGGGCTGGAAGAAGAGCGCGAAAGTCCCCCTCAAAGGTAAGGGAATTCACAGCTTAATGTTTTCACGTCTGTGGAATCCAGAAACCAGTTTGGAGAGTTCTGCATATTTCCATGCAGTTAGCATGTGTGACCTGAGCGCATGTCATTGATTGTGTTTGTGGAGAGGGAGCGCCAGACTGTGAAAGCAAACATGATTGCCTGTTGCTTGTAAATGAACCAAACCCTGATCATTCAGCACAGATGGAACTAACTGCAATACATACTGATCTTCCTTCTCCTTTCTTTTAGATAGTTGATGGATATAATGATGTGCAACTAGTAATGAGTAATATGTACCGGAGCATAAATTTAATCTAGCATAGTTCGCGACAAAATACCTGTTTGTGAACTGTGTTTGTGACGATTAGTGATGTGCAATATGATAAAAAAAAAAAAGTCTGTCAGTTCATATCATGCTCTATCGTTTATTTCGTTGTGTCACAAATCACACTCTTTACGGCAATATTTTACCTCATCTGGACGCTTTATTTGGGATGCACCGTTGTAGCAAATGACGGGCCGCTAGTCGCTGCTAAGGCCTTGTTAGCACAGGCCTAGTTATTAGCTGCGGATTAGAGGTCGACTTTTCCCCTCCAGGTAAACACGTTGGTTTTTGACGTTAAGCCCAGGATGTGTGTGTGAGATAAGGACTCTCATTATCAGTATTTTTATTTTGAATCAAAACATTTTGCTTTCGTAACTAGCCACTTTTTATATGCGGGATGGCTAATGCTAACGATTTTACCATCACGATTTTTAAAAAAAACTATTTTCTGGTGATTTTGATCATCTGAAAATCCTACATTCCTGATTTTAAAAAAAAGTTTATTTATTTATTTGGTTTTTTTTTCCTTTGAAGTTACAGAAAACGTGCTATAACGTGATACGTATCGCTATCTGGATATGAAATTACCTTTATCGGGTTTTGAGATTTTGGTCATATCGCACAGCTCTAGTGATGATGTGTTAGCTAGTGACAAAGCAGTGACAAAATGTGTTGGCATTTAACGCTGTCATGGGAGTCTGTAATTAAATTTGTGTTAGGTATAGATTCCGGGTTGAAAGAGTGTAAACAAACCATTTCCTAAAATTGATATAACCTCAGAGCCTACCATTAAGCAATAAAATACTACCCTATTATTATTATTATTATTAAGTGTTGCAAATTAGATGGCTTTCTTAGAGAAGGAAATTAGCTGGCATTTTTACGCATTATTTATGAGCGCAGGAACAGCAGTTTTTGCAGGGATGTGGTTGATATGCGCTTTAACCACATTCCACAGTCTGTTGTTTTGTTCTGGCACTGACACCATTTGGGTTGCATGTTTAATCAGCAGGCCAAATTATTGCACGAACATCTCACATGACAAATTAATATTTGTCCCACTAAAAGAATAATCTAAAGTGCCTGAAAAGCAACCGGACTGAACTGATTAATAAATCAGGAAGTTGTTCAGTGGGACTCTATGAAGCACCAGCTCTCTCTCGTTCTATATCGACCTTCTGAAGCAATTTTAAATGTGGTGTAACAACCAGAGCTCTGGATGCGTTTAAACTCCTGTAGGAGTAAGCCAAAACAATGTAATGGTCTCATTTTCCTCTGTTCCCTCTGGACAATTTGGATTTGCAGTACTTCCTCAGCAGAATTGCTTGATTGCTTACAGTGGGGTTATTACAGCAAACATACTGATTTGCTACGGGGGCGTAAGATACCTGCAGGCGCCACAAATACCGTAATTCAGTTTGGGTAATGTAATAAGTCCATGCATTTGTGGTGTGCCATGTAATCCACGTGCTGAACTTTATTGCCCGTGGAATATGCAGTGCTTGTTCCTTGAAGTTCAAACCATGTGAATGTTCCCGCAAAGGTACAGACAGCATTGGCTCTTAAGATACAGTTTTACCACTTTCGTAGGAAACCAGGATTCTTTATTCCTGATTAGGAATCAGGACCACACAGGTTCTACATAGAGCCTTTCCAACCCAAAGAACTCATTAGGGTGCGAAACATTTTTTTCCCTAAGAATTCTTTGGATGGATAATGGATCTAATGAATTCTAATGGATCTTTCTGAAGCAGTTCTGCTTAAGCTAACACCTGTTTTTGGGTTCTACATGGCACCTTTACAACCAAAAACCATTAAACTATCCATTAACCAGCTAAGAATCTAAAGCACAAGTAAGTAAAGGGATTAAAAAAAAAAAAAGTCATATCATTGAGTTACCCTAAATTAGCTTGAGGTACCCTAAATTAGAACCAAATGAATCATCCAAAGAACACCAGATTTTTACCAGAGTTTATTGAACTAAATATAGGATCAAGAATGTAGGATCAAGAAGAAACCTTTTAGAAAGATAGAAACTAACCATCCAAAGAACCCATGAAGAACCATTGTTTGCAGTTAAAATAAGAAAGAAAAAAAAAACACATTCTAGTACATTCTTGGAAGAAAGGTTTGATCTAGTACCCTAATGGGTTTTGGGATGGTACATATATATGAAGAACCCGTATAGTAAGAAATATCCATTACCTATACAGACATCTCCTTAGGAACCCCTTTTTCTAAGAGTACAGATTTGTAAAGAGATAAAGTTAAGTTCCTTTAAGTGTGCTTTCCCATCTCTTGAAAAAAAAAAAAAAAACAGTTTTCATCCAGTCCTCTGAAGGATTGATGGTTTTGTGAAGGTTCTATGTAGGACTGAGGGTTGGTGGTTTAAGTAGAAGCTCTCTACAAAAGATATATCTAGTTAAAATAAATTAAATTTAGTTACCTTACCAATACTCTTGGGGGAAAAAAGGTTGTACCATGCACCATAGTGTACTCTCTGTGTTTTAAAGGCTTTATATAGAAACTTATGACAGAGGGTTGTTGGGTCATGCAGAATGCCTTTAGAAAGCTAAAACTATTCATTGTTCAGAGAGCCCTTGAGGTACAGACCATGTACTGTTCAAGTAACTCTCCCTATATTCTTGAAAAGAAAAAAGGTTTAATCTAGCAACCTAATGGGTTTTTTATGTTGTAAAGTCTCTATGTAGAACCTGGTTAGGAAGATTTATACATGAACTATCCCGAAATCTCCTTAGGAACCTTAAATTCCTAACAAGTAAATAAAGGGATAAAGATGTACCATTGAGTTGCCTCACATTAGCTTTCCTTGACTTTCATCGCGCACCATGGTCAATTCTTTCTTCGTAAATGCTTTTTGTCTTAAACCCAACATCAAAGGTACAAAACATGTGAGGTGATTTTAGGAACCTTCTCCAAACTTATTTGAAACCTTAGGTTTAATTTAAAGCAACTTTGGGTTGTAAAGAACGTTTATAGGAATATATATCCATTTCTACTATTCAAAAGTCTCCTTAGAAGCTATTAGGGAATGTCGTACGGTTGAGTTAGGCTAGTTAGCTTTCCCAGACTCTAAGAAGGGTCCATCTAGCATGTTGAGGAATACTTAGAGCTGTAAAAGGTCTAACACAGGGTTGTTGGGGCAAGCAGGAACGCTTTTGAAAAACGCTTGAACCATTAGCTTGAACCAGAAGAACCCTATGCTCTGTAAATTCAGGTCATTTCAAAAAGAGGGTACGCATTTTACCCAGTCAGATGATATGGTGCCATTTTTATGTGGCAAAATAAAATGCCACCTAGCCAAGTCTTCCACTGACATGGTACTATTTTTATCATATTGTTTCAACATTTCCACATAGTACAACATGACAAAAATAAAATGTTTAACTGGGTTCGTCTCCATGGTTTGTGTGTAGGTCATGAGGGCGACCCTTGTCTGCGTTCCTCTGACTGTTCAGAGGGTTACTGCTGTGCCCGCCACTTCTGGACCAAGATCTGCAAGCCGGTGCTGCGTCAAGGCGAAGTGTGCACCAAACAACGCAAGAAAGGCTCACACAGCTTGGAGATCTTTCAGCGCTGCGACTGTGCCAAAGGCCTGGTGTGCAAAGTGTGGAAGGACGCCACGTCCTACTCCAGGTCCAGGTTGCACATGTGCCAGCGGACCTGAGAGGAGCGAGGGAGCAGTGGCGAATGAGGGAACTGCACCGAAAGGCCCTTTGTTCCCTCCAGGGAGCGAGGTAGAGAGGACTCCCTCTTCCCAGGACTCAAATATATGTGAAGGGGAATCATGGATATGCGAGAGGAGATTACAGTGAGGCAGAGATTAATCTGGGCCAGTGTGTGTGTGTGCGTGTGTGCGTGTGCATGTGTTTGTTGGATTGTAATGGATGATTGAGGTTTGCTATCGACGATTGAGGCTCATGATCAGATTCAGCTTTGGGTCGTTTTTACCAAGCGTCTTTTCATGATTTTTTTTGCTGCACATTTTGAAGAGATTTATTTGAAAGCCATAGCCTTAACAACAGGTAAAGAGGTAATAAAATAATTTCACTGTCTGTAGGAATTTAGGCTTGACTGCGATTCGAAACAGGACCGGGTTATTCAGTGATGAGAAGCACACAGGTTTCAGACACATCCTGCCAGGCTTCAGGATAATCGATCGGAAATAACCACTATGTTCCATGGATTCCACAAAAACATAATCTCTTACTGTTCTGTCGCACATTTAACTATATAACCACATGTTCATGTCTGTTAGGTCTACCACATCTCATTTCAAGCTTTTTCATTTTTTTCATAAGCACTCATTTTTTTATATTGTCTAAGAAAAAGAAAAAAAACGCGCACTGTCACTTAGTCTCAGCATCATTTGAGTTTGCAGAAGGGAACCATGCCACCAGTGCTGCTTAACTGAGTTAGGGCTGTATTCAGTGTTGATAACAAATCCAGAAGTTACAGCAACATTAAATCGGATGGGGGGGGTGTTGGGATATATGTAAGCTTATAGGTAAGCTTAAAAAAAGCACTTGATCCAGCACATCCTGTCAGTTTACTTTTATTTATTTATATTGTTCCGTATGACAGCTTAGTGTAGAAAGGCGGTCATGACATCATAATGTGTGCACGGGATATTGGTTATTATTTTCTCATGCTATTCTAATTTGTTGAATAAAATTAATAAAATAATGCCAGTGTTTTTTTGTTTTAAGACGTTTTCATTAATTCGGGATGATTTTTTATATCTAATATTGGCCTTTGAATTTTTGTTAGTGCATTTGCAGGATTTCAGTGACGTATTGTGGTTTCGCCAATGGTGCTGCTCGGCACTCAAGCTGGTATCAGCCAAATTAGGTTCAGAATTGTGTGCGACTGAGACACGCCTCTGTATTTCTCATGCGACTTCTGAACTGCGCTTAAAGTTCAGAGTAACGCCTGAGTTAGTTCTGAATGCACGATGTCTGTATTAAGTCCTTACTGCACGCACCTGACCCAACTCTGAATACAGCCATTAGTGAACAGTGGCATGGGTTACAGTTTACGTGCTCTCAAAGCCCATGAATATGGGTTCAACTAAAGTGCTAATTGAGGAGGTGGTCAACTGCAGGCTAGTGCGCTGCAAAACAAAGCATAGTTCTCTGAAACCTTTTTTTTCCGTCTCTTTCTTTCAAAGAACGCCATTAATAACTAAAATATGCAATGAGAATCCAGGAATTAGGCACTGCTGTTTGTTTTACAGATGTTGCCTATTTGTACGAGGCAGGATCTTATGATCTTAGTCTGTTTTCACTCGGCAACATCCTCTGCCATCGAGAAAACACGAACACATGAAACATTATCGATTCATGACAACACCTTCCAAATACGGATCCGGACTCTACGGGAGACTTCAGGTTTACAGGATCGGGATCGGATTACAGAGCTAGTCCTTAAATGCCGGTTATGCTGTATGGGTCAGTGAGAAAATGTTAATAGAGTAAATGGCTTTATTATTAAAGTTCTTCTTCATCCATACTTTCTACAGTCGTGTACAAAGCGTTCGAATCCTAAAAACTTGTTTACAGCTGGAGACTTCTGTGTATAGGTCATCGAAAAGGATCTCGACAACGCCTTATGATTGTGAATTTTAGATAACTGTAGCCAATAATATTCAATATAATTACAAATTGTCTATTTTGTGAATTTTTTTTTTATTATTGTATTTTCCTATCAGTTAATAAAGAATTAATAAGCTCTTATTGTAAATAACAAGGAAAGTGAAATGAAATGTATTTAAAAGCAATTGTATATCATGTACATATGATGATGGGAAGGATGGAGGCTGTGTGTTTGGTACGGAGTCTTGATTAAAAGCAGGCTTTGTGGAATCCAAAGCATGTAAAGCTCATTTTATAGGAGAATTTAAACGCAGAAAGCCTATTTTACGTCTTCAGAATTTGTCTACAAGGTTGCATTTAAGATATATTAAGATCTCCATAGAGAATTATTACTGTTAAATTATTTTTTAGAACGCCTTTAAATGTTTTGTTCACATTGCCTTTAACGAGTCCATATCGTGCATTTGTTTTCTACAGTCGTTCCTGGGAAAAAAAAAAAATTACATTGAAACTTGGTGCCCTGTTTCTTCCTCTCCCCAGTGTATATTTACAATGTTTAAATGATTAAAGAATGTATTTTGTATTACAAGCCTGGCTCAGCATTTCTGAATCTTCAAATAAGTTCATTGAAATTGTGCTTTTAAAAAAGGGCAGATGCTCATAGCTAACACTTTCTTTCTCAAAAACAAACAAACAAAATATAATAATAATAATAATAACAATAATAATACCTCGCTAGTATTATCATAGTGATTACTGAGAATATCGTATTTGTGAAATAAGAGCCATTGTAAGTTTTTTGTATTAAACTCATCAATTTGTATTTACTTGAAAGCAAGAAATTAATAATAATAATAAACAAATAATTTAATACGCTTAAAATGTAATTCAAAGATAAAAAATTATAAATATGTTGGTCTGTGCAGCTTCAATAGGCATGATAATAATAATAATAATTATTATAATAATAATAATTCCTATTGGAAAATCGTATGCATTAATAATAAGAGGACTGAGGACCAGTATGACTCATTTTAAACAGTTGTCACTTAGTTTATGCATTATTTCCTTTCTAATTAATTTAAAAAAAATAAAAGTACCTAATTTGTAAATGGATCCATTTTTACAGAGTACATTTCACATTTTATAGCTGAGGTTTGAACAAATCTTTCCCCACTGAGCTGTACACGTCAGAAAAATAGAGTAAAATAGTAAAATAGAGTAACTCAGAGCTCTATAGAACTCTTTCAGTTCATTTCAGTCAAATCCTCCAGGTTACACTGCATTTACTGTAAGTGATCTTTATTCAGTGTGCTCCGAACTGACATTTATTGCTCTGTACAGTCTTGCGTTGCAAATAAGCAACCTGTGTGCAATTTTTTTCCCTGTAAGGGAACCGCCGCCATTTTGCACGACTGGGTTCACATTTACAGGTCTGACACGTCTATAAAACTCAGCGCAGACTGCAGACTGGGTCTTTGTGCGTCTGGCTGACTGGCCAGGAGGATAGGCAGAAACTACAGAGTGCTTATTCCAAAACCTTTTAACATGAGAAACCACCAGTAGTGCTGGCGCTCTCTCTATAATTCCCCTCTGACCGAGGAACCAGGCCTTAATTGTGTCCGCTGTAAAGCACGCCTCCCGCTGTGACTCTCAGGCGAACGTTTTGAAGTGAACAAATATGTAACACGCAACTGTTGGATTCTGTAAAATTTCAGCGCCACTTCAGAGCGGCGTAAAACAACAAAATTACTTACGCATGGAGGAAAATAACCCAATCGACCACTTCATAAGAACATAACCTTTATGTCGTATTCTCCGTACCACAGTAGGGTTTCACTCTTACAGGAACAAGAAGTTTAATTTACATGAATACATCATGATTCACTGAGTTTAGCCTTTAGTGTTCTTGTTTTTCTTTGTTACAGCACCAACATTACGGTCTGCGTTTCGAAGAGACCGAACCTCTTGAAGTGAATTTTTTTTTAAGCTGAGTTTATTGTTTATGAGCTCGTTATACTTAACAAACTGGCAGCATATAGACATATACATAAACCGGGTTAGTGATTTATTAGGAATACTGATGGGGTTACTAATAATGTGGCAAACTATTATATACAACAGCACATTGTTAGAGAAAGAGTTGACACTTAGTAAAATATCATCTTATGAATAAGCAATAAACAGAACGACTTTCTTTAAAAATATCCATCCATCCGTCCTTCAAGGAATATTCAGTTCCAGACTCACTCCCTTTCTCCAGCTCTCTCTATCTAGCTGTTCACTTATTTATGAAGCCCAAAATGAATTATTTTAATGCTTTCAAACTGACGCAGAAATCAAATTTGCTTTCCTTATTTTTTTTTTTCGGTATATTTGTTTTTACTTGTTGCTTTGAAGCAATAATACCTTCTGGAGTTGTTAATACAATCAGACTAATAATTTGCAGGATAATCAGGATGTATCATCAGCAGCACAACGCGAAACATCATTCCGAAACAGGTCAAGAGCTTCACTTTATGTTCATGTTCAAACATCAGAATGGGTGAAAATTGTGATCAGTGACTTTAATCGTGGCATGGTTGTTGGTGCCAGACTGCTTTGAGTATTTCACAAATTGCTGATCGCTTGGGAATTTCACACACAACAGTCCCACGACACAAAAGCATCCCTTAAGTAGCTGACTGGAAGGTTTGATTAACTCAAATAACCAGTCTGTACAACCATGCTGAGCAGAAAAGCATCTCAGAAGGCACAGCACATTAAAGTTGCATTAGGCAGGATTAGTCCATTTTTGAAAGACTGGCCTGTTAAAACACACAAGCAGTCTGAACCGGAAATCAGTTTTCCTAATGGATATTCTCAGCCTTTTATTTAACTTGTGCTGAGGACATTGCTTAAAAATGATTCTTTTATCATGTTCTAAATATCTTCATGGTTATTTGCAAAAAAGGGGAGAAAAAAAATCAAAAAACCCCCCAAAAAACTATCGCACCTGTAAACCTTGAGGCGGATAAACTAAAACAGCAGAAGACCACATCGGGTTCAACTCCTGTCAACCAAGAGGAGGAATTTGAAGCAGTATATATACACACTACTGGTCAAAAGTATGGACACACCTTCTAATTCGATTATTTCTTTATTTTTATGACTTTAAAAGAGACTGGATAATGATGGACTGTTGTTTCTCTTTACTTAGTTGAGCGG
>JAQMYM010000038.1:276181-298626 GCA_030014255.1 Parauchenoglanis ngamensis | reverse complement strand
TATTCAGTAATGTTTTACAACGTAGAAAGCAAAAAAAAATAAAGAAAAACCTATGAAAAAGAGTAGGTGTGTCCAAAATTTTGACCGGTAGTGTATATATATATATATATAAGTCAGTGTGTAACAGCTTTCAATTATTTCCAGCTAATAAACTTTCTATATTAATTTTTGGTGCTATAAACACTTTTACAGAGTAGGAAAACCTAGAATTCACCCTCAAATGCTCAAATGTGCTTTCCAGATGTTCCATACTGTCTAATAACCATCAATACATTCCTAAGCCTTTTTAAATCAGAAAATATGTTTTCTCATTTGTCCGAGCCAAATGAAATTTGCTCCTTTTCTGTTGTGTAAGCTGATATAGAAATGAAATGATGTTGAAGTTGTGGAATGAGCGCTGGGAGGGACGTGTTGCTCTGGTTTGGTTTTTTTTTTTTTCAGAACAGAGCAGTGGAAAATGGTCAAAGCGGTTGTTTTGTCTGCCTCATGCTCCATGTGTGCATTCAACTTTGAAGTGAGTGGAATATCCCAACAGGTTTTCATTGCACTTGATTTAACACAGTTTCCTGTGTGATTATTTGCCATTGCTTGATTGAAGGAAATGAGAATTGAGACGTTGCTGCTCATCACAGGGCGATTAGTCCCACAAAATACACAGCTGGAATAAAGCAAGCAACAAGCTGTCTCCAGATACCCATGGTTTTCTGACTGTCGCTTCAATAAAGTCACACTGATGTGGGATTTCGTATGCGTCTATGTTTAGTCTATGTGTGAACTGTATATTTAACTGATCTGTGCAATATTCTCGGGTTATGTTTGTGTTTATCTTGAAAGCAACTATTTGTTTGTTCATTGCTGTGGTTTCTTTGAAAGGTACCTAGATTACACATGTAATACATTCATGAATCATAAATCATATCATAAAAAAATCATAAATCTTTTATATGGCATATTATAACAGTGTGTTAGAACAGCAAAATGTTTTAAGGTTTATAAATGCAAATCTGATTAGGACTTTAAATCATTCATCTGGAAGACATACGGGCTTCATAAGTAAGTGAAGCTGCATTGGACTGACGCTTCATAACAGGTTTCATGCAAATGGACCACCAGCACTTCAAGAAAGAAGAATTGAATTCTGGGCTCATAGATACAGAAACTACACGTTCCTCAAGGTAAAATGACAAGTGGACACGTTCTAGCAGATTGCTCAATACTATACGAATGCGCTGTTAGCAAAAAAAGAATGATGTGGTTTACAAAAATACCAAATATGATGGTCTTAAATAGTTGACCCTTTTCAGGTCTCATCTCATTTCATGGAAAGACAAAGCAATGTACACTGACCTTTGACTTTGGAAAAGTTGATGAAAGAGGTCAGAGAAAAACAGCCAGACTGGTTTGAGTTAACAGAAAAATTATAATAACACACAGAAAAGCATCTCAGAATGCACAACATGCCAAATCTTAATGTGGATGAACTTGAGTGGCAGTTCTGTGGGTGAAAACGCCTTGTTGATAAGAAATGTCACTGGAGAATAGCCATACTGGTTTGAGGTGACAGGAAGTCTAAGATTCACTATCTAGCTAAAAGCTGGCTGACCATGACCAGAAGACCACATTCTGTCTTGATTACATCTTAAATAAGTCTTGATTTCTGCAACAACATTCAGTTGATAGGATCAGAATTTGACATTAACTGCATGAATCCATGGACACAATGTGTCAAATGTTCAGACTGGTGGTGGTGGTGGTGGTGTAATGGTGTGGGGAATGTTTTTCCAGGCACGTTGGACATCTTAAAACCATTCAAACACCATATCTTCTGCTGACCACATGCATCCCTTTATGGCCACAATTTACCCATGATAGTAGTTCTGATTACTTCCAGCATGTATCATGTATCATGTCACAAACTCATTTTAAACTGCTTCCACCAACATGACAATAAGTTTAATGTACTTCAACATTCTCCCCAACCACAAGACATGAATCCAATAGAATGTAGTAGAACAGGAGATTCACAGTACGACTGTGCAGCTGACAAATCGGCAGCAATTATGTGACGCAATCAAGTCAACATGGACCAGAATCTCAAAGGAACGTTTCTAACACCTTATGGAAAGCATGCTGTGAAGAATTCAGGCTGCTCTGAGAGACAAACGAGGGGCTGATCTCATTGGTTTATAAAACACTTATGAGGAACATAGAGGTAAAGTGTTACTAAAACTAATCAGGTTTTTTTAAAGAGGTATTTATGTATGTATATAACCTTCATGGAGGATTTATCGGATAGGTTTTTGGGGTGTTTTTGCTTTTGCTAAGCAGTCATTTCCGCAAAGGTCAATGACCACCATGGATCAAATTTATTTATTACACAGTTCTTTTGAATTCTCCATTCTGATTGGTAAATTATGGCATTCCATGGTCTGTTATTTTTGTATAACAGACCGCCGCTTTGTATAACAGACTATGGACCATGTCTTTTGCAGGAGCACTAAAATAATTTTTTTATTCAATTAAAGTATCTTTAAATCACTATTTTTTTTATTGACTTCTTTAGTAAGTAATAAATAGATGGATGGACGTAATAAGCAGGATAATGTACAGGGAACCGTTCATTACTGTGAGATAAACCCCGACAGGGAGACGCAGGATCCCGATGTGAAGCATAACGAAAAATAATGACCGGCTCACTGTACTTAATACCTTTATTATACTCCTTATAATTTATAAACAACAAAAAAAACTTCCTTTGTTTTCTATCTCCTACACTACTGTTCAAAATACAGTTTTGCTTAAGTGCTTTGTGGTTTCTAAAGCACTACAGCATCTTTTGTTTTGCTCTTTGACAAAAAAGGTTTCTTTGCAGCGACATGTCCTTGAACACCGTTTCGTATAACGTGAGGCACTGACTTTTGGTACCAGAAACAGAGTAGTTTCTTTTTCAGTCATGCGTCCTAGATAAACCAGTTTAGAACATTAAGAATCCTTAAAGAATCGTATTTTCTACAAGTGTATACCTGAAAAGTTATAAAAGGATCAGAGATTTTGTTTTTTGATTTATCATGGCTTATGCCAGAGATTCAAATACATTTCATTGCAACTGTAAAATACATTCTACAGACAAATGTTATTCAGGAACATTATTTAAATGTGTATAATAGTACTTGGTGTATTTATTAGAGCCACAGAGCTTTTTAATCCTGAACTTTTCATTGACTATAGGCCCTAGTTGTCATTATTTATAGGCTGACTTATTTTTGAGTTATTGAGGTTTGGATTACACCCATTCAGTTCAGAGGACAGTTAAACAGGCCTAAGAACTCAATAATAAATATAATAACTGTGATAATGGTGGGTTATGATTTCCACTACTGTAACTAAATAAACAATTTTGGACCTCTGGCTATGCGTCAAGACCCCTGGGGGACCCCAGACTCCACTCTAAACCACTGCCTTCTGCCTTCACTTATAAAAATGAGATTTTAGTTTCCTAAGAGTCCTAGATTGAAAATGTTTTACAGGGAAAGGGACAGGAGAACAGTGTTCCTTCAGGGTTCCCACCAAACGATCAGCCATTTTTCTAAGAGTTATTTTGCCTTCTGTTTCACTCTCTCATCTTATGCATATAATAAACTTGACCTTACATATTATCCTATTTCATTATCGCTAAGTATAAACCCGACAAACTGTTTGCTTTAGAGTGTGGAAAGGCTCCTTTCTGCTATTTCAGCGTTGCATGAGACTTCATGATTTTTTTTCACATTCAAGTGAATGCAAATTGTCATTGTAAAGTAGCACATGCTTATGAAAATCACAGGTTCCTTCAAATCATTTAAGCCACTTTTATGAGTCTTTTAAAGCCTTGGTGTCTGGTGGAGAAACCAACAATAAATCATTTTCTCACTTTCCTTGACAGTACAAAGGCAGAAACCTAACCGTAATTACAGAATACCGGCCTTCCCCTTATGGCCAGCAAAGTTTCTCTTCAACTGCCCAGCTATGATTTTTCGCATATGTTTTTAATTGTAAGTAATGACCAAGTCTGGAATTGCATGGAATAGAGGAGCAACACACACCTATTAAGGCAAAAATAAATGTGGTTTCCTCCAAGTATCTTTAGTTCGGTGTTCAGAACGGCTTCAATTTGGATTGAAACTGGACGCTCAGCAACATTTCAGCAGGCTTAGTAAAGGGTGTTAGATTCATTTCAGTCATTGGGCCACCCACACACACACACACACACACACACACCGGCTGCAATCTGTTAATTTATCCTGCTCTCCCAGCTGAGACCAGTGTGTCATGGTTTTCCAGCTCGGTTGTTAGTGTTGGCGCTCAGCCTCCCATCAGGCTTGCCGTGACTGATCATCAGCCCTGATCAGGCGCCTACGATGGCATGCGCCACACTTTTCCTGGACATTGCTGATGGAACAACTGAGCCTGAGGTGCCACACAAAACCTGAGTATATGAGGTCTTCTACAATTTCTACACCCAGTGCAAATAAGAGCACTTATGAACCTCCCACTGATTTGACATACATCATACATCATGGATGTCAGAGGTTTGTGCGTCTGAACCATTAGAAGCTCTTTCAGCAATTTAAAAATAATATGTAAAAGGCTTGTCAGGATATTTATTATCATTTCAACTCAGTTTTATGAATCGGATTTATTCGCTGCACGCTTTTCTCATGAAAAAAGCATGCTTTTTCAAATCTTAGTGACAATGCCAACAATAGCACTGTTTGTATGTACCACATTCCTTTTATGTATGTTTTTTTTAATGAGACAATTGGCTTTACATGGAAAACCCAAGAGTCTTCATTATGGGTTTGTTCTTTGGTCTGAAAAGTGGTCTCATATGTTATATGATGCTTTCTTTACTGACATACAAACATGTTTCAAATACACATTTTTGGAAAAGTAATGCTTGGGAATCTAAAATGTTTTTGGCTCAAAAATGCAGAATTCATAAAATGAATATCTATAAGAAAATTTGTTCTTAAAAAATAACGTGCCTACGGCTTTTCACAGTACTGTAAATGAAGACCTTCATATTAGATTAAGAGTCGACACTGTAATATACGCCCGGATCAGTTGATAGCAGCCGTGACTTGGCGGCTTAGTGAAATATTATCATGCTTTTCGCATGCTCACAATTTCCATTACTCTTTTAATAGGTTTTTGGTTTTGACATCATCCGTTTTCTGTGTAAAATTGACAGATAATTCCCATCAGACTAACCAAACTGTACACATAAAATTTAATAAATTAGCCATTATTATTTTAGAGGTTATCCAAACATTCTGGTTGTGCTCAGCCAACTCCTAATTCCTGGAGCCTGTCCTGGTGAAACAATTACCCTAGCCGTCTTTCCATCATTCCATACAAATCATAAACAGTCATAATTATACATTATGACTCTTGATAAAAATGATGGCTCTTGATATAAACGCCAAGGTGCTAACACAAACATTGTTTCTGTAATAACTCATCTTGCTTTATTGATTATGGGACACATGACTGTTGAGATTGGAAGACTTCAGTTGAAAATCTGTCACCATCAGAGTGACATGTTTAATAACTTAGTCATATCTTCTTGCTGTTGTATTAACACCATGGCGCAACGGGGTTTATTTCATGTCCTGACCTCAGTCTTTAAAATGAACCACGGCTTCATGATCTTTTCATGGGTTTCTGGATGAAATTAACAAGTCTTCATGGAGGTACCTGGCAACAGGACTGGACAGTTTACAGATTGAATAAAAAGGGGACTTTACATGGGTGACTAAATGGGGTTTCTTTTCTGAAAGATAAACCCTCTGTTATATAAGCTTCTACACAGAACTTTTAAGGATTTCCCCTGACAAACCAAAGAACCATTTAGTGTGTTGGACGCACATGTTTTTTTTAATGAGTGCAGGTTTGTTAAGTAGGGAATAAAACACTACAGGCTGTGCTTTTTAAACTTTTTAAGGAAGTTATTTTCGTATAACAGCATGGTCTGGAGTGTGTAATCTGACAATTACAATATTTTACTCGGAGACCGCCGAGCCCGGGATGCATCATGCATCATTTTGTACATGAGGAATAACGGTACAAAAACAGAACGGATCAATCGAAAGAATATGAACTAGAAATATCTTCAATTTCACATTACAGTTTAAGCTCTATAGCCTAGAATTGTTGAGAACTGTTTTTGGAATCAGTGGCATTGAAAATCGAATCAATGGCATGGCAATGGCTTTTGGAATCGACTGAACTGTATTGCTACTTGGTGCAGATGATTCTGGGAAGCTTGAGCTGGCCCCTTTAAGAGTTTGGAAAGCTCAGTGAGACATGCTTGTGATTTGAGCTTTAAACTTGACTTAAGCTGGAATGTGTGGCCTCTTTGGGCTTGTTCTTCAGGAATTATAGGCCTCAGTATGAGTTGAAATGAATTTATTTTAAGTAACTGCTTTATCCTAAACAGGGTTGCAGTGAATCCGGAGTCTATCCTGGGAACACTGGGCGTGAGGTGGAGATACACCTTGGATGTGAAAAACTTGCAGGTGTAGTGTGGATACAGTGTCAAGACAAAGGCTTGTGTAACTGGTAACATTGTAAACTGAAAATTCTTTCCTATGCCTCTTACAGGTCCTCTTTGAACTTGCTAGCCAGGACAGTATCAGACTACCAAGCAATGGCATCCTGCATTATTTATTAGCTGGATGAGACTGCACCAGTTTCTTTGTACTATTTTGGTATGACGTTTCACATTGGCACAAGGTTTTTTTCTGTTACTAGAAGATGAAAGCTGGGGTTGTACTCCATTCCAGGTTGTTATTTGGATTCCCAACTTTGATGCCAGTGCTCTTTACTTAATTTTGGTCATGCAAGTATAAATCATTTAATCTGTGCCTGGTCAAAATAAATCCCCAGGATAAAAACTATATTTGTTTTTGGCAGGTTGATGAAGTGAAAATTAGTAGATTTTGCCCCATCACAAGATATCTTTTTGCGTAACAACCTATGATTTCACATCCAAGACTCGGTGATTTGAGTCATTTTGACAAAGATCTGTTCAGCATCAGCAAAGGTTATTAGAACCACAGAACCGTCCTTTAACTCCGAGATGAATGACTTTGTTTTTTGGCATTAAAGGATCTTTTGAACTCCATGATTGTACATTGTGAAGCAGGTTCAACAGAAACATCCCAATCTGTACACAATTATTTTATAATCACTCTGATGGCATCCACATTCTTTAAAAAAGATAATCCAGCACTGACGATCCGATCTGAATTATCCTTTCCGCTGGCGATGCCATTTTAATAATCGCTGAGAAGATAGCATCGAATAAATCTTACAGTTCCAATCAGAAATGGCAGAGACATCTTTCAATCTGTCTACAATTATCTAATAATCGCTCTGATGGTATGTATGTGTTTGAAAATAAAATCCAGCACAGCTGATGCATTTTGGCTTCTTTTCCACTGCAGTGCAATTTTAATAATCACTTAAAAAAGATAACATCATAAATCTTATGGTTCCAATCAGATATGGCAGAAATGGTAAAGGAGTCGATTCAGGTTTCTGGGATTATTGACAAAGATCACGGTAAACATACTGTATGTCAGATGAGATGTTACATTCTGAAGTCATACTCTGTTTTAGCTTCATATGCTTATATGCCATTCTTCAGAGTATCAAGTCTTTGTGTTATCTTTGTGCAAAAATAACTAAGACGTGCATACAATCTCTTGCTGATAACCTTATGTCTTTGGACTAGCTTAGAAATAGAACTTATGCTATTATGGCAGTGTTTTATCCCTGTCTGACTGTCAAACCCAATATTACCTCCCGGTATACTTCAAATAGTTATTATTATCGTCTGCACACTGCAAAGCTCCTATTAAACATGAATCAGGTACGGAATAAGATATGTTTTGGCTCTTGCTATGGAAACCATTCAAAAGCTTTTGGATCCATAGCCTCAGAATGCCATATTATTGAACATAGACTAAGTCTCCTGAAACCTTTGGCCTCCTTCTGTAGTTGTGAAAGCTTGTTGTTGACTTTACAATTGTTGAGAATTAAAAAGAACTGGTGGGGATTTGAGATGATGGATGTGTAGTTGTGTAGAGAGCGATAGAGTGCATGTGAATGTGTTTAAGGAGGAATGCAGGATGTGCCGTGGGAGGGTCATGGCCTCACTTTGATCAGCAGCTGGCCTGATTCACACTACTAGACTGAGTATTATTGGAAAGCCTTGAGTGGGGAAGCAGTCTGGAAAATGTATTGATTCATTTTAGTGACAATTGCACAATCAATGTGGTACTATGAGGTGTGTGTAGAAATGTGAATCAGAAATCATGAAAAGATTAGTTCGAAACATGGACAAAGATTAGAGGTCCACTATGTAGGATTTTGAGGGTATCGATTAGCAGAAATGATGTACATATTCTATTATATAGTATGTTTTCATTAAATAAAATTGCCTGTAACTATGAATTGTTTTGTTTTTGTAAGCTAAGAATGAGCCCTTTATACACAGGGAGCGGGTCCACTTCCACAGAGCCCCCATGGCGCTCAGCTACAGTAGCACAGAACGGACAAACCTCTAGAGCGGGCCTTCCACATTTTGCATTTTTACAAGTGTCTGTGAATCCAGAAGGAAGCACCAGAAAGATGACAAAGGACAAGAGAGGAAGACATGGAAGAATAAAGAAGAGGAATCAGTGTTTGCTGGTGCTGGCTAACAAGTTTGAGAACCCAAATTTTGTAAAATGGGGAATCATACTAATGATTTAGCAGGGAAAAAGCAAGAAACTGTAAGTACTTGGAAGTATGCTACGGGAACCTGATGGCCACTGTATGTTCTAATACACACTTGGAAAGAAAAGAGTAATAGAAATAATCCTAGTTTTAGCTACAGACTTAAACAATCCAACATCCAAGTTAATCTATTATCTGGTATGTTGGTGGCAGATTTCCCACTGCTGTTATATTTCTCCCATTCAAGCACCATTTGTTATCTTTCTATCCTATCCTTCAACAATTATATTTAGTTATAAATTATAAATGAGTTATAAATATTCAGGTACTTTCATAAAAAAATGAAATAATAAAGGTTATGAAGTGGTTGCCTGAATCAATTTGGTCCACTTTATTTTCTGCCATTATTTTAACCGTTGTTTTTGTTGAATGTCAATGTCAAGGTTTTATAAGCTACCTAATCCATCACTAAGCCTCAGTAGAAATGGTGGTTTGAACTTAATCTGGTGTAATTTAGTTCAGACTTTACTTCTGGTTCCCTCGTAGGTTTAACATTTGTACCTTTTCACTGCAGGTGGTTCTAATGAATTCATAAAAATGGGCAACTGTGAGATTCTGTAAGGCTAGACATCGGTACAGTACTGTTGTTTAGGTGAGTATGATGTTTTACTGGTAGATTTAATTACGCCTAAAATGGACCAAAAAGTATGTTTAGTGTCCGCATTTCATTTTGTGTCATGGCCAGTTTTTCGTTGCTTCTGTTGATATTTGATATATATGACCAATTTAACAAATGATTTTGTGCTTAATACAGAAAGGGAGATGAGTCCTACTGATTCTCTGTGTAACCCTCATATGAGAGTTGGTGGTTTTCTTGTGGTTTCTATCCTGTTTATCTTCAGCATGTTTGGGGTTCAATGTCCTTGACTTCACCAAAAGTAGGTACTTGCTATGTGTCTCACTTTGTCTTCCTCTTGTGCGCCGCAGTATTATGAAGATTCATTCAGCACCCTTGGTGGTTTGGTGTTTGGTTGTGTTTCATGCCCTGTTTAACTTGCTGCCTTGAAACTTACACATCAGTTTGCCGTATGTGTGCGGCATCATGAAATTTCAGCAGAATCTCAACAAACACTGTGGTTGACCATTGACCACTGATTGTGGTTGAGCTTGACACTCAGTGTTCAATTCGAGGTTTGTTGATGCAAGATAAAGACTTTGATCCCTGAAGCACATTTGGTGTTAGGCATCTACCAGAATCTTCACTTGGTTCTCTCTCTTGCCATTAATTGTGGTGCATGAGGGTGATCACCCTTACCACAGTCACTGCTGCAGATCCATTTGTCAAACAGAAAAATATGATATCCTCCTGCATTGTGCACCTTTTAGCGGTGCAAGATGATGACACTGCCACTCCTTCTCCCAGGAGGGCTCCCCAGCCCCCCCTCATTCCATCCACATCAAATGTTGTCCTTCATCACCAGAAAGGGCTCTTTGTCCTGAAGTCTCACTTTAGCACTTTAAACTGGATAGGCACCATTGACTGCTTGTGGGTGGCAAAGGGTACGATTTCCTATATCTAAATAAAGAGACAGAACAATTGCTAGAGACATCCATGAGGCAGTTAGATCCTCCCACAGGTTCTTGCGCACAATAGAGTCAAACTCCGGATCACTGGCTTCACCACCAAGCTTAAACTAAAGTTTGGGCTCAGAGCCGGAGCAATCTCTCTCTGTTAGCAATCAAGCCAAAGGTAGAAACACATGGTGAGCTCTGGGTTGGGAAACATGCAAGCTCGTCACAGGGATTTTATTTATGGACTGGGGTAGGCCATGCCTGCCAGCATCCGCTTTAGCCTGTGTGCAGGTAATTGAGCCAACAGAAAGCATTAGCATTTCTCCCCTTAGCCCTGCACCCTTATGCTAACAACCACATGCTTCTACAGACGGAAATGGCACGGTGGTTTTGGACTCTTGCCTATGGCTCAAGGGCATGGAGCGTGGCAGTGATACTTTCTGCTGGCGGTGGCACCATAGCAAGTCAAGCATCTGGTCCCTCTCCTCCTTCTTTCTTCTCAGCTGGGCTGTACTGTAGCAGGTCACGTGCGAAATTCTCCCATTTATGGTACTGTTTGTGTCTGTGCATACATTAGAATGGAAAGGTATTTGTGAAACTTCAGCTTTCCAAGTTCCTGTCTTGAATTTGTTCCTGACCACCCACGAGTTGACCCTCCTTCAGTATGTTCATTTAGAGCTGGCAATTGTGTGAACAAGGCATGCGGTATCATTTACCAATCAATCTTAAAGGAAATACTGCTTTGTATTTGTGTATGCGTGTGGGTGTAAATGGCGAAAACGGCCAATAATCAAGTATTTCCTGACGTTTTTAAAGAGGGGAATACACCACATTGCAATCTGTTAGTGTAACCATATAAACTATTTCAAATTCTAGTAGGACTGGGGAGCAGTTATGTCATTTTTGGATCAGTTATGGTGTTACGTTAAAACATTTTCTGGGTTCATATGGACTTAATGAGGCAGCCAGTAAAGCATGATTTAAAAAGGTATACATGTATGTGAATGCTAGGCGCTTCCTTCCAGCATACCTGCTGCTGTGTGTATGTTATTCCCATGGGAGCGATCCTTTAGCAGGCCTCACCAGGCAGAGGCACATTCACTGGGGATTGCTCTGAATGAATGACCTGGAAATGGGCGTTTCAAATGACCACTGTGCGGAAGTGAAGCTGTGAGGTGTCCCATTATGTGGCTGGCAACTCCCACATAGTGTTCATTCACATGCTCGTGGATGTGCATACGCACACGCATACACGCCCAAACGTATGCACAAAACACACATTCATGCATGGCAAGAGAAAAGAATGGAGTTATGGCCAGAGAGAGGGAACAATGATAAAATGAAAGGAAAACAGGCATAGAGGCAGAATGAATAGAGTTGAAGAGAAGAACAGGTATGGAGGAAGAGAAAGACAGTTACAGAATGTGTATGAATGAATTTGTGTGCGCGCGAATGAGAGAAGAGTACCCCACCCTACCTGACCCTCACCAGGGACCTTGGTGCGTGACATCATGTCTATTCCAGAGTGCAGACTGCATTGTTGCTCTTGACTGACTCAAACCCCCCTCCCCTTCCTCCTCTGTTTTTGGCTCTCAAACTCTTTTTGTTTTGTTTTCACAAACAACAAAAGGGACGCCAGGGTTTCATCAAGGCAGGAGACATCCTTCCTCCCCCCTTCCCCCTCTCTGCACCACCTGAATGGGCAGATCACACAAACGGGGCGGCTCCCACAGGATAACTTTACCTAGGTCCCCCTCCCACATACACACACACACACACCACCACCACCACCACCACCACCACTATACTGTCATTCATCAGAGGATCTCACAGCTATTGCAGTTTATACTGCAGACTGATGTCTTGCTTTGCTGGCCCCAGGTTCCCAAAAGCATTGTGGTGGTATAGATTTGATCAGATATTAGATACTGGATGAGTGGATCACGATTGAGGATTCTGGTGTATTATTTTATACTGACGGTCAACAGAGTTGTTGTAGTTCTTTTTCTATGCTTGTTTGGCCCTGAACAGGTCAGAGGAACAATAAGAGCCAAGGCTCTTAGAAGCTGCACTGCCTGAATTTTCTTCACTCTTTACCACATTAATTACCAGAGAGGACAATGCAAGAAATACCAGAATATTTCTTGCCTGTCGTCTTGGTTCATTTTGCTTTTATCCCAGTCAAACAGTACAGCAGAACTAAACAACTCTAAACTCTCTTGCTTTAGTTCCATTCACAACGCCAAACAGCGTACTTGCCCTCTCTGGGATAGCAGAGTTTAGATCACGTGAGAAGACCTAACTCTTTAAAAGCGTGTTACCAAAAAAGCAAGTTATATTTGGTGTTTGTCTCAACTTGTCCTGTAAGCTGAGCTAATTCTCATTCTATTTATGTGCACTACCCTTTCTTAAACACCAGAAGTGTTTACATAGAGCCCAGCAACTCTCTCTCTCTCTCTCTCTCTCTCCAATCTGAAAGGGAATAACTCCATTGTTGGATCCTACACAGCATCTTTAAGGGTTCCTTCAGAAGGACAAATGCTTAGGGGTGCTTAATCCAACAGTGTAAAGGGTTTCCCCAGGGTTCCAGGGTTAACAGTTCTAGCTTCGTTACAAAAAACCCTTTAGACTGCTAGATGGAACTCTCTTCTTTTTAAGAGTTTAAGACTAAAGTCACAGGTTCATTCCCAGTCTTTCCATCTTAAATACATCTATTCATTCATTTATCTCAAGTAACTGATTTACCCTATCCAGAGTGAACTATCTGGAACCTACGCTGGAAACAGTGGGCATAAGGTGAGATACAGTGCTCCATGTGAACACTGGGACACCATGCACACATATTCCCACCTAAGGGCAATCTGTAGTTGCCAGTCAATTTACTGGCATGTTTTTGGGAGGAAACCAGAGAACCTTGATGAAATCAACACAGGCTTGAGGAGAACATGCGTCACCCCATAAGTACAGTAACCTGAGCTCAGGATTGAACTGGGGAACCTGTGAGCTGACAACACCGTGCTGACTACCTCTTTAAAAATGTACTTATAAAATTAATAAACAAATTCTGAAAATAATCTGCTATGTGTATTGGCACAAGACAAAGGTTTGCATAATGTTGTCTGACCTGTGAGGTAAATCGATACTTTGTGTTAAAAAAAAACAAAAAAAACATAACTCAAACCTATTATAACAAATTAACAAAAGTGCTCCTTGGACACCTTCTTGTTTGACATGCATGAACACACTTGTTCCTGTAAAGCTAATGAGCGCACTGTACGCTTAGTATCCATGGAAATTAAAGCAACATATCTAAAACACTGCAGCGTGAGGGCGTCTAAGGAGGAGTGAGAATGTGAAATTTAAGAAGAGGTGTGTGTGGCTGTTTTAGAGAGATACAGATCAGAGACTCCTCATTAGAATTCTGTTCGAATTGCCAAATTTATGAACGTGTAATGTCATGTATCACGTATCAGCCTATGACATCACATTGGATTCTACTTGAACAGTCCGACATAGCAGCTACTTTTATGCTTGATCAAAGTACAGAACACGTAGGATTAGGTGTAACAAGCTCTGTAAGAGCCTCAGTACACAGTGAGGCCTGACTTCAGCAATCGGGTTATTATTGTGTGGCTCAAAAGCTTAACTACTCAAATTCTAGCCAGTGAAATGAGAACGACGTAGCATAAGCCTCTTGTGCGTTCTGCAAAAACTAATTAAATGGCCACAGAGAAATGATAATCAGTAGAGAGTTCCGTAACAGCACTAAAGCCACCAGGAAACCCTGTTGTTTTATGTGGCCTGTGCAGCACCCACAAGACCGGAAGGTTCCGGAGGAGGAAGGCTCATAATCAGTCCACAGTATTAGTTTGTCTAGGAGTCACATGTTAAAAATAAAGGCAGTTTACCCCTTTTAGCTGTTTTCTTTCACTCCATGAAACTGAGAGGCACTTGGTAATGTATAACAGTATTTATCAAGGGAATCAAATCTCTTAATGGTAGTTGTCTGGAGGTTTCTGAGGTTTTGAAAAGCTTCGTGTACATTTCCACCCTGCTGAGCGTCTGACCGCAGTGAGTGGCAGTTTTGATACTGTTTCCAAATCTTTGTGGGTGGCTGCGGACTCATTAGAGTCACTAGAGCTTTTTAGATTATATAATACTTGCTCCCCTAATATACTTAAACCTAATAAGAGGTCTCTTCCCAAAGGCTGTAGTCTGGCGTATTGAACTGAAACGAAATTATATAAGATTAAACCCCATCAAGTCTTGATGGAACTCTGCAATGGAGCCATTGATCTGATTTTAGGTATGGGGAGGTTTTGCTACCAAACCTCCTATCCTGTAAAAGCTGAAATGAGATCATCTTTTGGTGCAGGGTTTGACAGTAGCCTGTTCATCCCTGTGAAGCTTTTTGGCTTGATGGAGGGTTAAGGTGATGACAATGGTTGTAACCGACCCCCATGCCAATCCCTGGTTTCTGTTTCATTTCAGGAAGTTTCCGGCCATGGAGCCAGGGCGCAAGTGCTGCCCCCGCAGTAGCTCTGCCTAAGTCCTCAGGCTATCTCACAACCGTGGGATAACTTCCCTGTCACAGAAACACAGGATTCAATCAATTATTAGATCAGATCTCAAGTCTTTGGTTTTTGCTCTGTTAAGCATGCCGTTTTGTGTTTCTTTGAGAATTGACGGTGGTGTCTGGTTGGTACAAGTAACCTACAACAACAACAACTAAAAGTAATAAAAAAGAAAGAAAGGGGGTAGTAGTAGACGAGACCACAATGCTTTGCACAATGCTCTGCAACTCTTTTCTTTCACCTCGGCTCTTGCAGTAACCGGACACCGGGTCTATTGGAGTAGTGTGTTTATCTAAGCGTCTCAGAGGGACAATTCAGTGTGATTCTTTAGTGGGATTCTTTTCACCGTCCCACTATGAGAAAAAGTGCACTGCTCCCATGCTGTCCATTCTTCTTACCACACTAATAGGTCTATGCTGCTACAGAAACATCTCATCCTGACAAGGCAAGCCCCTCATTCCCACCCTTGTCAAACGGGCTCTGCTTCAAAAACCCATTGGCTGTGAAACTATCCAGATATTTCTGTCCTAAAATAATACCATCAAACATAATATATCTTGTTCGATATTGAACAATCTCTTTGATTCAGCACTTTGGACAGCTCAGAAAGGATGTGTACAACACTGACCAACATGTGTGGAACACCACATTTAATTAAAACAATTATTTGTACTCAAACATGAAAGAGCATCAAGTTCCACACTAAGGCCAGACAAAACAGGAGACAGAAACAGAGTACGTAAATATACTGTATAAAAATGCACACTCGCCACCCAGAAAGCGGATGAACTGCATGGTTGGCTTGTGGCTTAGAGACATAAAGAGATGGCTTCAAATAAACACAACCAGATTGCTGGAGAGATGATTTACATTTCACTGTCATCCTAGTGTGGACGAATAAGCCTGCACTGAAGTTCTGCATCAGAATCAGAGATGTTTACACTGGTAACTTAATCTTTAGCTTCTGGCAATGCAGATAGCATTGCTTCTATAGTTGACCATTGATATGTGACATTTAGCAGTGTGTGTGTGTGTGTGTGTGTGTGTGTGTGCAATGTGATGACAGCAGGTAGAGTGATGGCCATGATTTAGGTGGGAAGTCCACTTGCTGACAAAGGGGATGAGAAAGATCTAACAGAATCCATATGTGGTGCAAAGGTTAAGGGTTGGCTTCCATTTCTCCTCCTCTGTCCTGGCAAGTGGAGTGCGTTGCCGCCGTTACCAAAAGTGCACCGCAACTCTTTAAGCATTCTCTAAATCAGTAAAGGCAATCATGTTGGATAGCTTGTGATGTTGATTTTTTTCCTTGATTGCAAGTCACCATAAAAAAAAAATCCTCGATTAACCATTTTATCATCCAGAACAGACAAATTCAAATCTATGGCCATGGAGTGGTGCTGTGGAGGGTCTTCTGGTTTACATGCAAAAAAACTCACCTCTTCACCAAGTTTCTGTTGGACAACCAACCCTATCAATTAAAATAACTTTATTAAGCTTATTGCAAAGATTCATAATGATACTTAATTTCGTGACAACTTTTGCAAATCACATCATTCGGGTTGATTGGTTGACTCTTTTCCTTGAGTTTGAATCCAAAACAAGTTTTGTTTTAGTAAGTGTCTTAAAGCACATACATTTTATGTGCAGTTAGGTTAACCATGGTTTGACTAGCTTAACCGCAATCAATTACAAGCTCAAACCATATGGGGACTGTAACATGTTCGTAGTGCATGAATGAAAGTATTTAACAAGCTATTTAATAGGAACTGTAAAAGTGATACGGGAAAAAATTCAACATCGAGAGTAATATCACGTGAATTTGACCATTTAAAAAAAGGAAATCCAGGGCTTAAATGGCAAATAATTCTTATAATATAATTGGGGTAAGCATCACTGAACATGATGGAAGTGGAAGATTGTATAGGGCTAATTAAATCATTATATCACACTACTATAATGAATTAAACTGACATGAATTAGCCAACAAATTTCCATTTACATGTGGAAAGCAAAATTCCCAATCTACTAATTTAAGTCTCCATTGCATTAAGACTACAAAATATCACAGCAAAATGCTCAGACCTTAACAGAGATACTGCCATGTAGTCTCCATTTAGTCCATAACCCATTCATTAAGATGTAAAGTAGAACAGGCAGAAGCAATGAGAAGTCCCTCATGGCCTATGATGGTAAACCCCAAATTGCAGGGTTTGGTTACGTCTGGCCAGTACTCATTACATAATGGCTGTACTCATAATCATCACCACTCAATATCAAAACAAGGGCCTGAACGAAATGGTTTTTCTTTAAAAAGTAAGAATATTACTGCAAAACATCATTTCGATTGCTATAAGAGGCTGGGTTGAGATACAATTTAGGTCATTTGTGCTGTTACCCATTTACGACTACTAAGCAACTAAGAAAAAAAGCAACATGGCTTCTTTACTTGTTGTATCTGAGGGAATGGAAATAATCTGCAATACTGTTTATTTCCATTACGCAACATAGACTCATCTGGATCATGGAGACAGCTGTGAAAACCGATGAAGATTCTGCGCCTTTTAATGACAACAGTCATAGCCTATAATATCCATTCATTTGTACCCCATACACATCTGTTGGGTCCTGAATCCTAACCATGGAAGTGAAAATTGAGTTCTAGGTCAAAATTAGAACATGACCATTCTTTTTCCTTTAATATCACAATTGGTGAACTCAAAGCCTTAAAGTCAAACTGCAGCACAGATATGCCAAAAGGTAGTACTTCTTCCAGGTTCCTTCTTCAGGATTGAAAAAAAAAAGGATTAGTACCATCAGTAGGGGTTTCCCAAAGTACCACAGACAAATTGAACAAAAACAAGGCTGTCTTATTCAGTTTTGCAGTTTGAGGTTGTGAGCACCGGTAACTCTCCCTTTGTTTATAGTTAAAGCAGCTGTTCCACTCAGCGTAACGTAAGACAAAGCTGAATTTGCAGAACAAACTTCCAATATCTCTTACACTTGGCTGCCTTATGATAATTGGCGGCAAGTGCATTTCAAAATGACTTTCACATGAGAAGTCTATCTTCGGAAAGCCCCATCCAAGAACTTCAAACAAATGTGGGCGAACAGGAGACAGGAGAGCGTTGCACTTGCATATATTTTTCCCAGTTCCTGAATGATTTGCTTAAGTCACTAGGATAACATCCTAGCCGAAATACATTTGGCAAACCCAAGAATACATTAAAAAAACCAAAAGTGCAGTAACTGGCAGCTTTGGTCGGAGTTCACACAAAAAGGCTGTTGAGATGGAGGTAACCCAAAACAGACCAAGGGTGTGAAAGTTAAGCTTTAATTTGACCAGAAGCCAGCTTGGGTTTCAGTTCAGAATCTCTGATGGACAGTGATGTCCTTATCTTCTGCTAATTATGGTCTTTACCTAAAAGTTCCCCCAGGGAACTTCCCTACCATCAGAACTTTGTGCCAAGTCTAGATGCAAGGTTGCTGGGGGAAAGATGATTAGATATCTCAAATCTGTTCACCAACTTCTAATGAATACCTTATTTAAAGGCATCTACTAGGCTGGGGATCAAGAACTTTTTTTGACGTTGCAAATTCAACCCTTACCCTTGAACAACTCGATCAAATTCTTAGCCATTTAAATGGGAGGGTAGTACAAGGAGTACATGCTGTTGTGGATAGTCTTCAAACAAGTACTACATTTGAGCTCAGACACAGTAGGGCACTCTTAAACAAAAGTGTTCCCATGGATCTGAAGTCCTTGCTGGGATCGGGGTCTTCCCGGCGTCAAATATCATTAATGGTAGGGTTCTGCCCTCCTGTGGTCATCTTGGCTACTCCTCTACCATACATCAAAAGCTCAGGTAGCATAGAAAACCACTTTTGGCTATCCTAACTCATCTGGAAATATGCAGACTACAAGGAAAGGCCCTTTGGCCTGGTGAAGGGTGGCTTGGCTAATTGGTGCATGTTGGCTGGCTTGTGATGCTTTGTCCCATGCACAAAACAAGCTGAGCTGTAAACCCTCTTAATTCTCTTTTATAGCTCTGCAACACTGAGCTGTACATGTAGATCATAAACAGGGACTTCTGCATTGAAGAGAGTTGATGACTTTTTCTTTCATGCCACCCCAAATCCCAGGCCAATTGAAAAGCTCTTACTCATGTGGCTTGGAGGGAGGGCAAGCCTCTGTTTCTGCTCCGCTCCATTTTCGTGTCTGTGTATACAAAATTTCATGTGGAAAGGGATTTAAAAGCCATGGGTCGCAATGGCATGGTGGCTGAACTCGAGGCTCGTTTTGCAGCCAAATCCACATCACAAGTTCTGAGAGCTGCAAACATGCAAACATCAGCGTAGGCTCAGTTTGAAAACAGTGTCTGCAGAGGTCTCTTTCACAGACTTGTCTTTCTTATGGTTTATGACACTGTCTGAAAATATAATGAAATAAAAAGGTTAATACATGTAGACAGGAAAACATTAACTAGAATACAAAAAGGAACCAACTCCAATCCAATCAATTCCAATGTGAGAAAAATGTTTTTGCTGGCTCATTTCATTTGTCTTCTAATAGTTCTCCAAATTAAAGGTTAAAAGAGAATTAATGCTAGCTTGTATCTATGCAAATTCCTCCAAACTTCAAATATCTTTTAAATGAATTAAAATGTAAAACCTAAACTGGGGTAATACACGGACTTGTCTTTAATTTCCTCCTTTGCTACACACTTGTACTTGTATGTTGTACTTGTATGTCTTTAATATTAACATTATTTCTTGAACCTTGAGGCATCTTGAAGCATTTCTCTAGTATCCTTTTTGAGATCAAGACTGTAATCAAAGAAGACTTATTTTTCAATGCCTCAAACAATGTAACTGGTTTTCCTCATATGTAGGCAAAGCATGACAAAACACACACACTACAACTCTTCTCATTCATCATTCACCCTTAGCTAAAAAGGTAAACTGAGGCCAGAGATGGCTACGAAATGATACTTCAGGCACGGTGGTGCACTGGTTAGCACTGTCAACTCACAGCAAGAAGGTTCTGGGTTGGAACCTGCCAGCCTTTTTGTGCAGAGTTTGCATGTTCTCCCTGTGCCGAAGTCAGCTTCAGCTCCCCCGTAACCCTTCCAAATGAGTGGTTTATATAATGGCTGGATATTGGATATCAAATCCAATTGCAGTAAAATGCAAAGACTGGAACTGGATTTGGAAAATAATTTTATCTGGGTTTTTTTTTTCCTTTTACTCGGATTGATTTTATTATATTTACACTATTATATTTACAATGGAAGTGATTTATGTGTGAACGAATTTAACTGTGAAGTGCTTCAGAAAAAAATAGTAAAGCATTTTAATGTAGATTTAAAGTTAATATTTTATGCGTATTGATATCAGCTGAAACGCAATGTTTCACTATCGTGGCAGGTTAACTATAATAGTGTAGCGAAATGATGCGTTTTAGAACTAAAACGTATTAGTGTGGACATTGCTTCAGTTAATTTGACCATGGCATGGCGGTTGGTACTGGAAGGCCTTGTTGAGTATTTCAGAAACTGCTGATTTTTCACATACAACAGTTTCTAGGGATCGAATGGTAGAAAAAGCATCCAGTGAGGGGCAGTTCTGTGGACAGAAATGCCTTGAAAGAGGTCAGAGAAGAATGGCTAGAATGGTTCGATCTGGCTGGAAGTCTACAGTTACTCAATTAACTACTCATTACAACAGTGATGAGCTGAAGTGTGGTATCAGGTACACTCTTTTCAACCAAGAACAGAAAATTGGAAAAATGTCACTTTGACTTTTTCTAATCTTTAGCTACGCAGTTTTGCTGAACCTGTGATCACTATAACATAAGATTTTTTTTTTTAATTCTGCGTAGCCCAAAATATTGGTAAAAAACAACACACAAGCACCACACCACAAAAAAAAAAAAAAAAAGGATATTATAATGGAAACTTGATTCCATTCAGAGGTATACACAGTCATGAAAAATCCAATTTCATTGAACTGTGCTGTATCGCAAATAGTTCCATGATTATTATTATTATTATTATTATTATTATTATTATTATTTATATAAGTAGGATGTTTCTAGACATCAAAAAAAGCACTACTGGGAGTGATGACTGATTTTCTATGTCTCTGATCTCAAACCCACAGCACATTTTCAGTTCTTGAATGTAATGGGATATTGTGGCCATGAAAAACAGAATTCGTCATGTCATTTTGCATCTTTTGTTTTGAATTCTTGTTTTCCATTGCTATTGAAGTAATTAGCAGGAAAAAAAACAACAACAGGGCTTTTAAGGATATTTGAATTTTATGAAGATTCACAATGGAAATGAATCCCATCGGAGCATAACTGTGAGTCTTGCGTACAGACAAGATTGATGGACGTTGTTGCCATCTGGGGGTCTCCGAGGCTTTGTTTTCCTCATCTCAATGTGTTTTACTCATGAACCTCACAAGTAATATAGCTCAAACATTCATTTTATGAGTAAAACTTACAATTAATGAGTAATCATATGTAATTTCAGTCAGCCTCAAAGACTCTATAATTGTCAGTTGCTGTGGTGCTGAATATTATTGCTATTGGGCCATGTGCAAAAAGAGAAACTTCATTCCGCAGGTTATCCTTGAGCAGTTAACTAAATTTACTGGCTTCATGAAACAAGTTGAATACTGCAACAAAATAGTGTGAATTATTTGAGGAGCATTCCTTGGTTGAGGTGCAACAAAAATTAAACTTCGACACTGACTTGAAAACCACTGCTAAGTTTGCAGGTGTTTGTTATGAAAAACAGAACGAAGCCAAGATAAATCATCAGCTCTTTGTTCCCTTTAGTGAGAAATAACCAACAAAATTTTAAGTGAAAAGCAAATAGAAATGTTTTAGGAGAAAAGAAAAGAAAGATTAAAAAAAAAAACTTATAGATTTTGTTTAAAACAATAACCTGGTTGCGTAAATGTGGCGTGTGACTATGCTCAGAAGCAGCCAATCACATTCACACTCATGTTAAAAAGAAATGATCTCATCAATGAAGTGATTACTTAACTGCCGATAAAGATCAGCTGTTTCTGTATGATTTTCTTGATCTCTTCTTGGAGTCATCTGACTGCTATTACACTTCCTAGGCCACATCCTAGCCCGCTTAAATCACCCCCAACCATGTTGCAAGATGTGTTATGGTCTGATGAGACAAATGTAGGACATATTGTATATATATTTTTAAAGATACTATTGGTAAAACCAGACATCTAAGATCACCATACCCACAGCAAAGATGACTTTTATCTAGGTTTCTTTTTTATACACCTTTTTTAAAGTGTATTTATGGTGAGCAGGTCACTTTACTCATGTGTAAGATGTCTTTTACTTTTAGTTTATCTACATGTTTATGAATGTAAATATGATCCCAGTTGTGTAACCCTTTCATCCATTATCTATACCGCTTTATCTGTCTGGGTCGCGGGGAAGCTGGAGCCAATCCCAGCATGTTCGAGCGAGAGGCGGGGTACACCCTGGGCAGGTCGCCA
>JAQMYM010000038.1:251848-269623 GCA_030014255.1 Parauchenoglanis ngamensis | reverse complement strand
AATTTAGAGTAGCCAGTTGACCTAATCTGCATGTCTTTGGACTGTGGGAGGAAACTGGAGCACCCGGAGGAAACCCGCGCATGCACGGGGAGAACATGCAAACTCCGCACAGAGACCCTGGGTGACCCGGGGATTGAACCTGCTGTGGGGCGACAGTGCTAACCACCACACCACCATGCCACCAACTGTATACCTAACTAGTGAAAAATAATCCAGTTAATCACGCTATGGTTTTTAGCCAGGCCTTGTTAAAAGCTTGTAATGCGTTACAGGACAGATGAAGATGCTTTCTCCAAGCATGGTGCATATAGACGACTTTTGATTAATCACTGAGCAAGTGTGCCAATGAGAACTGAGTATGAATCTGGCGACCACTCGACCCAATTACCACTCTCAGTTCATCAGCAGACCTTCATGCTGCCTGGAGGGTATGACCAAGGCATAGAAATGTCAATGAGTTTAGAAATTGTGTTGCCTAATCACAGAAATGCAGTACTTCAGGATTTGTAGGAAATATGTATGAAGAGGAAGAAAACAAAATGAATCAGTTTGTCCTTCAAGGTAACCAAGTCGTTCCTCCTGTTCGTTGAGAACATATTACAATTTAACAAATGTAAAACTCAGAAGAAGCATGTCAAAGCTTCAAATGACAGGCCATAACTTATATCAAAGTAAGAGTTTGGTCATGTTCAGCTCTGAAGGAAATAGTTACAGATCTTCACTTACGGACTTGATAACTCTTGATGCATTTGGCTTGTAACGAATTATAAATCCTTCAGTCTTAAGGAACTGGACTGAACGTTAGTCATGAGTCTGTCCAGTAAGAAATGATACGTCTGGAGAGAAGCACGAGCGTGCCCCTCTCGGAAGCAGAATAAAACAAACAAAAACTACTAGGAAGGTAAAACAAGAGCAATTCAGAGAAAAATGTGCACCACTTAACAGTGAGTGCCTTTGAGAGCTTAACATAAGTATCAAAAAAAGGCAGATCTATTAGTTAGGACATACTGAAACTCAAACACACTGATGTCTAAATCCTTTATTGTCATTTTAGAAAGCCTTACAGATGATACAGACTCAGCCCTCATTAACTTCATAGAGTTCTGAGCTTCCGAAGGTTCTGACGCTTTATCTGATGCCGCTGTTGCTCATGGTTTGAGCTCTGCAAACTCCTTTCCCGGCAACCTCGAAGGCGGCCCCCTTGTAGTTGGCCACGCCCTCGCTATCAGTACGCAAATCAGGCTGCACCTGCTCCCACACTTTCTTCTTGGGGTTCAGCTCCTTATCAGGTTCACCTGGATCAGACGGCAAAGGGACAAGTAAGTAAGCTCTTGGAATACGGTTGGTGCAACACTGTGGTCAAAGCCGGTGGGGGGGTTGATTCAAAATTGTGACTGCTCTCAAATAATTTAGAACATGCAAGGGAAGGGAACATGCATTTTTAAGCTTGTTATCTGGAGGCTCAAAGCCGAGACTAAACACAACTTCGAAAAAACATGTTTCTTCGCTTGTCATCCGGTTCAGCGAGGACACACCTCTCCAAGAGCCGTAAAACCGAGTGGCAATTAGAGGTATGCAATTTTCATGGGTAACTTGAAAACGCTTTCTAATTCCTTACATGCCACAAAGGAGCTATAAAGCAGTGCAGGCACATGTAGTAAAATACCAGCTCTAACAACAATGCTACACAACTAGTTCAGTCTGCAGCCAATAAGAAGAGGAGATGCTGAGAAATGGGAGCAGATCAAACTAAATGCTATCATATGACCTGGACAAGATCCTTGTTGGGTTAAAACTGGTGCGAAACCCACACAGCTGGCAAGCAAGAATCTCTGGTTTGTACAGATAAGCCCTGGCTCTTGTCCCTTCCTACGCCTCTGACATGACAACTCATAAAATGAGAGAGCCAAGAAGATAAGAGCACAAAACAATAAAACCTTGTGTAAATTACTCCTCACAGTAAACATCCTGTTAATGGAACGATCGGTTGACTCGCTTCAGGACGGGGGAGTCCGTGAAGCCAACAGAAAGAGTTGTCTCACTTAAGGATGAACCCAATGTGCCTTCAATCAGGATAATAAATCCCTGATTTGCTTTCTGGCAGGAGACGCATTGTAAAAAAGGCAGCTGGAGGAAGAAAGCAGGAAGATGAAAGTTCTGCAGAGCTGATGAGAGCGTGGGACAGAGACTCTCAAAGTCCTGCTCTGGGTCCAGACCGAATCAACTCTCTGGGAAACTCCAGGGTTAGTCATGACACATTTGGTCACATGACCCACTCCTCCATCTTTTATAATACAAAAGGGAACTCTCGATTGCTGTGTTGTGATGTTCAAGCATATTGAACTGGTTTGGTTTTTATTTCTTTTCATTTTGAAAAGCGCTCGAGGAGATCAGCATGACCATGATGAACAAAGTACCTTTTCAGAGCCAAGACTATTTCAAAAGGGACTCCCTGCCTAGACTACACAGGTCCTGCAAAACAAATAAATAAGATCGATGGATAAATAAATAAATAAATCCAACCCAACCCTTTTTTAATTTGCTGAACACTGGACAGACTGTATGCTCCCATTTCCTCAGAACGTGCCTGGATAACAACAGAACACCATCCCATTTCTCTGATTAGGTCACCTCCTAATTAGCATCCACAGGCCATTTAGCTCATCAATAAATCATGTGAACGTGCCTCTGAAGAGTGAAGCAGACTTTGACTCGGCCATAAATGCCATCTGTGTTTTTCTTGGACGGTTTTAGACTCATGTGCTTGGCAAGACAGCTTCCTGTTTTGCCTGCATGGGCAATTTATTCATTTCTTTGCACTGTGATTTCTAGGTAAGAGGATAGTGGGACTCTGTAACTTTATTTAACCAGACAATTAGTCGTTAGTGTGCACTGATGAGGTTTGAGTAGGTGCTGAAAACTAGACTTAATAGAGTGTGAAGTGGGAATTCAGAGACATTTCCCAGACGTGAACGTCTTGATGCCAACTGAAGTAAAGTGAGAGAATGTTTATATAAGCATGAATTTCATTACATCACCCAAAAGGCTTGAACAGAGAGAGAGAAGAACTGTCACAGCGTGATGATTTTGCACCTGGAAATCCTTGGAAAGTGACTCGTTCCCCAGATTTTGCCCCGCTGGGTGGGTCGAGGATCTCCACCTTGTCAGGAGTGCTGGCACACATGACCATGGCCTGAGACACAATTCCTCTCACCTTAGCTGGCCTGAGGTTACACAGGAACACTGCCATGCGGTTCTGCATCTGTTGGTACAATGTGAACGAAGTCATCAATGCCAAGAGACTGTTACATAAAGGTTTTTATCCACACTGTAAGACAAAAGGGTTTCACTGTCAAGTATCCTTAGCGTCCAAAATGTACAAGTCTTTCTGTCGTAGGGTTCCACATAGAAGCTTTGAAGGAAAAAAAAAAAATCTATCTTGAACAACCTGCATATCAATATTTATTATTAATATGTGTGGAAAAGATTCATTTAATGAAAGTTGACCTTTTTTATTTCAACTTCTTTCTGGAACATTGACCCTTTGGTCAACGGATTCCAACATCTGCCGATAGTGTGATTTAGCCTTCACGTCATCTCTACCTAAAGAGAGCGAGTCAGCAGAGCTTTAGACCACGCAGAGCTTGAGCCTCTGCCTTAACTGCACTGCATTCTGGGACTTCGAATTCGCAGGAACAAACCAAAGAACCCTAAAGATTGCTCGGTCAAACCTTTCTTCATAAGACTATACTGACACCAACACTGGCTTGAAACACTGTTCCGGTATTTGTCTTATAGTCCAGAAATTATTCTGCAATCTTTTTAACGCAGTAAACATGTGATCGGTGACCGACACAGCTGATCTTGCAAGTGAACACAACACAATGTGTCTCAAAGTCTTGTATCAACACGTCAAACTCAAAGCCAAGTACTGTAAACCATTTATATCCTTCGAGAGCGCCCGAGTTTGTGCAATTCTACATAAAAGAAAATGGAATTGCATGTCTGCACATCTCCCTCCAAAACAAGGTTACTGCACATGCCGATCGATGTCTGATTGTTGCTTCTGCAGTTCATTTCCTAAATGGACGCGACACTATCCTGTATTCAGTTACTGAACATGACAATGATTTGTTATGCGGTATTTTTCCACTGACTGTTAAACTAATACTCCTTTCGAACCAAGCGGACAACCAGGGTTATACCCATGTTGATTTGTGTTTAAAAGGGTTAACCCGTCTCTGCCATGCGGTGTGTTCAGACGAGGGTAGATTTCAATGTGAAATGTGGCGAACAGCCAGGACAAATCACGTGACGTAACTGTCACAGGTTGCCGTTGCTCATAAACAAAGGCGAGACGCCGGCGGGAATCTTTTGGTGAACGACAATTGGATCAAAATGGAGTTTGATATTGATTTGAGTGTTTAGCAGTCAAGTCAAAGCTTTACCTATTATGGAAAAAAAGGGTTGAGAAAAATAGAGAATGTGCAGCTGTTACAGAGGGGGACCTTTAAAGCTCCCGCCCATTTCCAGCATGCGAGATAATTGTTATGTGTCTGTCTTGGGTTTTGTCCGAACTGTCATGACCAGGGATTAACCCATGTTGACATACTTGGTTTGAATGGACACAAAGAAGGGTCGAACGACCCCGGTCCGACCCTGATCTTTGGTCCGAAAGAAGTACGCGTCGTCAGGGTCAGCAAAGAATACCTGTGTTCTTAAGAACATCTCAATATTTACCCTATAAAATCTTATAGGACAAAATTTCCCATTTTCTGAACACAGTAAGCAAAGATTGGTGAGTTTTCAAAAGCGAAAGCAAACCTTCACCCGCATGACAATTAGAAAATTATAGCTTCTTATGGCTCCCGTAGCTTACAGTGAGCGCTCATTCAACGAGCGTTAAAGCAAGAGTGCTTCAGATGGTGGGATTTCTCAACACATCTGCTGCAATGAGCCTCGAGTGTTTTGGAGCCCAGTCACGGTTAAAATACGACCCCAGTGCATTTCAAACCAGAAGTAAACCTCAAGCCGCGAAAATCCCGAAAAAGTAAATCCAATTATATCTGCAAGCGCAGGGCCACATTCACAGCCAAGTGTGAGGGAAAATAGACTGCTAGCTTGAGGAAAGACCCATGTCTTCATACTGAAAAGGCAAGCTGTCTAGTGGTACCAAGTCAAGTTAGTTGGACTACAGGCGATATTGAAGCATTTTATTCCTCTTGTACCATAAAAAATAAATAAATAAATAAATAAATAAAAATGTCCCATGATTACCACAGTTTATTCATTGATAGTTACCAATCAATGTTGTGGAATATCCATGAAACAGGTTAGTTCCTGTTATCACTTACGTTACGCGCTATAAATAAACATTATTGTACATTATTAATTACGAATAATTGCTAATAGTTGCTAATGTGCCAAGTTCTTTTCGTAAGGAGACATTTACTCAACATTTACAGGATGAAAAACATTAATTTATATTAAGAAACATCAATTATTTTCCGACAGCACGATGCCTTGTTACTTTTTATTCCTTAAATAATTAACTGTGATATTAACTTGGATTAAGATACGTTTTTAATGTCAGACGTTTCTAATACTGTGGCATATTTGGCTATTTATATAATCTGAGCTGAGCTTTGGGCACGGATACATGGCATGTAAGAAGAATTTAGTTAATGTGTGTTAAGGTAAAGTGGCTAAAGAGCATCTTACTGTGACTATAGCGTAAGGCGAAAAAAAATTAAATTGCATAATTTAATAAACAGATCATTTAAAAGAATAGAGCAGGGTCAATGGCAAACAGACCAATTGTTGGGAAAAGAAAGAAAAAAAAAAAAAAAAAAAAGATATATTTACAACTAATCAAACCAATTATTAGCATTTAATTGCAATATTTAAATTAAAAAGTGATAGAAGCGGACTGAAATGCCCAGAACGTGTGATACTTCATAGCATGTGACAAATAAACAGGAATTTCAGTGCTCGCTAGATCAGAATACGAGAACAAAACGTGAAAACCTGCCCACATAATAGAGTTTAAAGATTGGGAACTGTTGGAATACAGAATAATACTAGTTTGTGTATATATTGTGTACGTAAAATTATAATAAGCAACCGCATATGACAACAATAAACCTGCTAACATGAATTAAAAATTAATTCTAACATTTAAAGTAAATGGCCCAGATTGCCTAGGCTTGTACAATAAGCCCTACTGTTTGTTCTATAAACGGAAATGTTCTAGAAACGCACCTCAGACAAATCGATCTTTTGTCCAGTCATTGCTGTCTAAGCACCATGTGAGAGAACGTCTGAGAAAAGCTCTGGACAGACTGGGCCGCTGTTCTCAGACGTAAGCGTGCTATCGCAACAGTGGCTTAGTAACGCACAGAGGAGAGCTCAGAGGGATGAACGAGACTTCATGGGTGTAATTAAGCTTAGCGACTGAGCGCCAGGGGTCCCCTAAACAAATCGTAAACTAGAGGCTCCTGAATATGAAGCTCGGAGAACGAGACCGATTGTGATGTGCGCCGAGTCAGGAGCACGCTGAACCGTGACGGCCGAGTTGCCACAGAAGATTTACTGCGATTTACTACGCTTAATAAAACTGAAAGACCTTTCACTCAGTCTACTCTGACATTTAGGGGTGAAAACTCCAGTGCCAAAACACAGCCTTCATTTTTCGATCAAAAAACAAAGCCCGGTCCCTGCTGTGATGATGTATAGCAGCACTTGAAGATTTCATGACTTACTCCAAAATAAACATCTGCACAGAAAACGATCGTGAGTCACTGCTTTGTGAAAGAAAAAAAGAAGCCTTGATTAAAGTTAGTGTAACTTTCACGGTCTGACTTCAGAGAGCTCTTTGTGCGAGTTGTCTGAGGAGGAGACAGTCGCTGTTCAGAGTGTGGCTTCTCCAGCATCTGAGGGTCTGAGTGTGAAGGAGGCTCGCAGCTCTGTTTATTACAATTAGATACATACTGATTTATACTGACAAATATTGATTTTCATAAGATGCCATGCTCGAATTTTAGTCAAATTCGTGTGTATCTAAAGATACATTCCCTGAACTTTGTGGCCAAATGACTTGTCATTTCAAACAAACAGAAAGTAAAGAGAGAGCGAGAGAGAGAGAGGGAGGTTGTGTAAGAGAGAAAGAGAAAAAGTGTGTTTGAGAGAGTGAGAGAGAGTGTGTGTGTGTGTGTTTGAAAGGGAGAGAGTGTGTGTGTGTTTGAGAGAGAGAGAGAGTGAGTGAGTGTGTGTATATGTGTTTGAGAGAGAGAGTGTGAGTGAGAGAGTGTGTGTGAGTGTTTGAGAGAGAGAGAGAGAGAGTGAGTGAGTGTGTGTATATGTGTTTGAGAGAGAGAGTGTGAGAGAGAGAGTGTGTGTGAGTGTTTGAGAGAGAGAGTGAGCGAGAGTGTATGTGAGTGAGCGAGAGTGTGTATATGTGTTTGAGAGAGTGGGCGAGTGAGATACATACAGAGAGAGAGAGAGAGAGAGAGAGAGAGAGAGAGAGAGAGAGAGGTGAAGAAACAGTGAATGAGATGGGGGAGAGACCGGGGTGGGGGGGTATAGTGATCTATTGATCGGAAGGTTGTGAGTTCAAATCCCAGCTCTGCCAAACTGCCACTGCTGGGCTGTTGAGCAAGGCCCCTAACCCTCAACTGCTCCGGGGTTTAAAGGAAATAAATGCAAGTCCCTCTGGATACATGAGGGTGTCTGCCAAATGCTGTAAATGTAGAGACAGACAGACAGACAGAGACACACAGAATGAGACTGGAGGAGAGACACAGACAGACAGTATTTTGTGCTAAAGAGAGCATTAAGACATCAGCAGCTTCTGCCATTGAGCCGCTGACAATATTGACATGTCATGAATACTGTGTGTTAAACTTGTGAACCCCACCACTCCGCTGGGATGCAGCTTCCTCTCGCCGCTGAGCTGATGTTCAGCGCCGCAGCAGTGTCCGGGCCGGTTTCAGCCGAGTTACCTGCTCTAGCGGGACGTGTCTGACGAGGCCGCTGACCACGGTGCGCACGGCCGCTTCACCCACGTCCACCTCCTCCACGTACAGCGCGTCAGCGTCCGGGTGCTTCCTCGCCGTCACGATCCGCCCGACACGCAGGTCCAAACGAGACACGTCCACCCTCGCGTCCTCCTGAGGGGTAGGCTCCTTCTTCTCCTTCTTCTCTCCTGAACAGCCACACACGGCACGGAAGATTTCATTCGCACAGTTAGCACTGCATGAAATAAACGAAAGCTAACGTAGAGCACTTAGCCTGACATGTTGCACGAGCTGAACTGCATCCAACACCACTAATGCTAATTATAATAATTTTCATCATTACTATAATTAGCAGCCTTATTATGGGCATTATTACACAGTACCTTTCTCACAGAACCATCACATCGGCACTGACATGACGTGATCAAAGTAGCGCCGAGGTCAGGGATGATTACTTACTTATGAATGTATTTAAATGAGCATGTGCAGGAGGGGGGGACGGGGAGCCAGTGGAGCTCTCACAGCCGCATACCCACGGCACCCGTCTGGCTTTTTAAAGTAGCTGGATTATATTTCCTGAGGTGTTCTAGAGCCTTATTTTTAGCAGTATTGTTCCCCGGAGAAACATTCCTCAGCGCGCACGCGGAAACTATGCGGCCCGTCGTCTCCCCTTTACACTGGAGTGCGCGCAAACACTGCCACACACTGTACTGCATTTTATTCCAAATCTCACACACACACGCGCACGTTTCTAAAATCAATACGTTCATTTTCCACAGCAGAAAACCGAAAAAGCAGATTTTACAGCTTTCGTAGGAGTCTAAAATGGCCTGTTGTATTAAATACGGGGGGAAAAAAACCACACTTTGTGGTGTACTGCTATAGGAAAATAATCAACAACGGACAATCATGGACTACTCCTGCCCCTAAAGTCGATTACCTACCTATATCTCAGATTGTTATTCCATTTATCCCACAACAAATTTGCCAAGGATTACAAGTTAGATTTTTATTACAGCCTTCCCAGAATCCTCTGCACCAAGCAGAAAGGTGCCATTTTCAACGCCATCGATTCCAAAGACAATCCGCAACAATCCCACATACCTTAAATTGTGAAAAGATATTTTGTCAAAGTATCTCGAATTTTAAATCGTTTCGACTGATCCAGTCCGTTTTCCGGCGCGTTATCCAACGCACCGGATTCTGGGAAGTGTGAGCCGGCCCCCTCCCGGTGTAAACAAAAGAAATCTTCCAGTCAAAAAATAAATAAATGAATAAAATCACTTTCTATAAAGTGACACACGCGTCCCGTCTCTATTCACAATATCCGGGTTACACCAACGCTTCATATCCGCCAGTGATCCAGTGTCCAACATCTGGACCAACGGAGCACCAGATTCACATACACGGAGCATCTTCATTTTCCCCTTGAACTGAACTCTCCGTAAATTATCTCCAAAAGATTGTTGGTGATCTTACGACGGATGGGTCGCTCCAGCAGACGGGGATATACGAGGCATGCTGATGATCATTTCCATAATAAAGAGCACAGCGCAGCACAGAAACCCACCGGCCTGTTTATTAAACACCAGTTAGAGCAGATTTACGAGAAAATTAACACCATCTTGTGTGCGCTGTGAAAATCCGATCCTGCCGTTAGGATTGTTTGCAAGCTCCATGCTGAAGTGCTGACAGGATGCAGACCAATCGGCTGAGATTTGCTCACGGCTGACAGTTCTGTCGACAGCAGTGACTTACACCTCGGCGTCAAACATCGACCCAGAACTGCTAACCCATCATCAGCTACACAGGAAGGCTCGCATTTCTCACTCCAGCTCCAGCTATCTGATATTAACCACGCACTTACTGATATTAGCGAAGTCAAAGACGTAATGCGGGATGGGGTGAAAGGGGCGGGGCTTCCAGACAGCGACGTGCTTCGCTCTAGATTATGCAAAACGTGTGAAGTGGCCTGTAATATGTTATACTATTCTATAATAAGCAACGTAATATAATCAGAGTAAACATCTTTATATATTGTGGTTGATGGAAATCTTGAGTGGCCAAAAGTATGTGGACACCTGAGCGCTTCGGTGTTGGTCCGTCTCGGCGGTCGCTCTTCTGGGAAGGCTTTCCGCTAGGTGTCGGGATTAGTGTTCGTTCGGCTACGAGAGCGTTAGCGAGGTCAGGGACGGTTAGGTGAGGAGGTCTGGGGTGCACTCGGCGTTCCAGTTCATCCCGAAGGTGTTCAGTGGGGATGAAATCAGGGCTCTGTGCAGGACACACGAGCGCTTCTACTCCAACCAACCATGTCTTCATGGAGCTGGCTTTGTGCAGCACAGGGGTCATGCTGGAACCGCTTTGGACCACTTAGTTCCAGTGAAGGGAAACTGCAATGCCACAGCACACAAAGACATCCTATACAACTGTGAGCTTCCAACTTCGTGGTAACAGTTTGGGGAAATCCGACACAGGAGAGTGAGATGTTCAGGAGTCCACATACTTTTATATGTATAGTGGATGACTGAAGGCGTGTTCACATTTACCAAGAATCCTTGATTCTGTACCTAGGATGGATTGTGGACTCATTAGATTAGATTTAGCCCTTAGTTAATGACGTGGGGCATTCTGGGAAAGCCCTTCAGATGCTGGTTTGGACGGATTTTGGCAATATATATATATATATATATATATTTTTTTTTTTTTTTTCCTCACCGTGTCCTCGGACTCACCTTTCTTCTCTGCTTTAGCTTTCGTCTTGGTCTCGGTGCTGTTGGCTGGAGGGCTTTTAGCGCTGGAGGCCGGAGCTGCAGGAGCGGGTTTAGCTGCTGGTTCTGGTGCTGAGGGCCTGGACACACACTGGACGTTGAAGTCTCCTGAGGGCATGGGCACAGTCACTGCGTACACACACACACGCACACACACACACACACGCATGCACGCACGCACGCACGCACACACACACACACACAGATGGATTGATTTAAGCATCTCCAAATTTTTGCCGCACAATGCGTCATGTTTTTCCTGACTGTTCTTTCCATAATATAATGATTAACAATACGCTTTGGGGCGAACGAAGAAGAACGGAGGACCAACACAACGCAAGTTCCAACGTTCCGAAAAAAAGAAGAAGAAGGAGAGAGGAAAAAAAAATGAAAATACCGAACTAGCTCAGGGCCCCATGGCATGAACAATTGACGTAGTGTTTTGCTTTCTCGGCATGACAGCAGCAGATTGTTTTTCATCAGCGCATGAATTCCAAACGACTGAACACACCAAAAAAAAAAAACTGCCACGATGAACAGAGACGCTCTTCAAGCCTCATCTCGCCGTTATTTCTATACTATCCAAAAACAGTACGAGGCTGCCTTCCAAAACTTTGAATCCCGCTGACATTTCATAGACAATAAAACGCCACTGATTTACTGCCGAGCGCAATCGTGATCGATCATCCGAGACATGTTTGGTGTTTGGTTTTTTTCCGTTTACTTAGATTCGCTCAGCACGGCAGGCTTCGAGAGGAAAAGCGAGCTGACTCGGGATCACCCGCGCTTCACAGGCTGAAACCAGCGGGCTGTGTGTTTCTCATCGCAGCATTTTTGCGAGATAAACTGAGCCGTCAGAAATTCCGTGTGTTCTGTGGATTTGGACCGATGAACAAGAAAGCGCAAATAAACAGTGGATGTGATGCACAAAATGTTTTAATCTTGTTAGTTCTATAATTATCCAATTGTTTATTTAGCATCAGCTCTGTGTTCTCCGTGCTCGGGCGGGTTTTGGGATCTCTACCCACACTTGGCAAAGCCTTGTTTACATTTTTCCGTCGCCGTAGTTCTGACTAATGAATGAAAGGGTTTTGCGGCTGCGTTTTCAGCACCACACGCTCCTCGACCGGCACCGTTTCACCCTTTTTGGCTTGCTTAATGATGTGGTGCATTACTATTAAAGCTGACTTGGTAGCTATAAGTGTTCGTTATTTGTTGGTAACAATAGTCTTGTGGATGCATCGCATATCTTTTGCTAGGACGTGGCTGATTTGGGTTACGTTGTAAATTTAATTTCTTTAAATCCATCTCTGGTCTATGTGAAATGGACATTTAAAGATCCAATCCAGCAAAATGACCCGATCACAATCCTTCTGTTGACATGATTATTAACGCTGCTAATGAATGCAACACTAACCCTAACCTCAGAGAGTTAAAACAGTTAAAGCTAAATCACGTCTTACTCCAGAGGTCTCGAAGTCCTGAATGCGAACAACGGCTTCGCATGGTTCGGTTTTTAATTAGGAAAAGCAGCGGGGTGTGTGTGAGAGCATGGAGAAATGGGAGAAATAATAAACTGCGAACCCGCTGGCGAAAACGCCGAGACACCAGAGCAGAGCGTGGAGTCTGATTACGAAGGCGGCGAAGACTTCCTGAGATTGCTGGTGTGTGGAGCAGCCTATATTTTGGTTAATTATGATCATTCTTTGTTTACTGAAGCTAACGACAGGCCCTTCGGCGTGCGAGACTCGAGTGACGCCGTGGTGCCTCGGACCAGCTTGCTTTCTTCCCGATGAAGCCTGAGCCGAGGCCTTTTTTAAAAACTCGCCCTTGATCTCTGATGAGGCTCGTATGCGCCGATTAACTGACGCAATGCAGATTAATAACAAAAGGACATATTAGGATGAATGGGGGGAAAAAAACAAAACATAATCTACCGACATTATTGACAAAACCGTCCAAAAATAACACAAAATTAAGCCTTTTTAAAAGAATTGCCGATTTGTTCTGGAAAGCATTACTTAAGTGTTAATGATGAAGCGGCTGCTTTTATTTGCATGCGGATGCGAGGCAGAGGCTGCGGGTGGCAGGAGAGCAGAGCAGCTGAATAACTGCGCAGGACTTTCCTCTTGGTTTATGGTGACTGGTCTTGGAAGCTGATCATTTATTATTTCGCCAGCCGAGTTCAGGGGTGTCGATAATTTGTGCCGACGCTGCGAGCATCGTTCTGTTTCAACAATCTGCGGGTGATTTACGGGAACGGGAGGCTGAGCTACCGCTGGTGAAACAAAGTGGGCGGAGCTTATAATCAATTGTTTAGGTTTTTAATGGAAAGTGGTGCTTTTTGTTTGTTTGTTTCTTTTTAAATGTCATCTTGTGTTGTTGGGAGTCAGAATTGGGAACATCTTCACAAACACGCCTGGTTTTAGCGCATACTCTCGGATCAGACACCGACTGAAGACGAGTGCTGTTGCTGCTACGCGGCGCCCGTTTCCTCTCAGCTAATTAGCATATCAGAGACGAAACAAAATAAATAAATAATAATCTTCAACGAGAAACTAGCGGGCCGGCGGGTCGCGCGCTCGTCCGTTTTTGTTTATGACGGGATCTACTAAAGAAAGGATCATTTTTTCAGAGCGCAATTTCTGAACTGTGAGCCAATAAAATAGACAAAATCTATATATTTTTTTCTCCTAAGGGTTGATTTTAATCTTTCAAGTATGACAATCCAAAAACAGAGAGTTCCTCGACGGTTGTGTGTATAGTTAAGGGGTTCTTATCCTCTTAATGGGGTTAATAAAATACAAATCTGTTGTAAGGTTCTACAGGAGTTCCCCTCAGCGGGACAACCCGAACAGCCTTTAAGGCGGTGTTTTATTTGTAGGCTTCAGGGTTACATGTTCCTTTACCTCCTCTCCTTCTTTCCTTCTCGAGGAGCTGCCTCTTCAGTTCTTCGATCTCCTTCTTCAGCTTGGTGTTCTCCACCATCAGCTTCTTCTCCTCTCTCACGGTGGCCTGCACCACTTCATCCAAATAAAACACACATTTAAAAAAAAAAAAAAAGCAACAGTCATGACAACACAAACACATGCTTATGAGTTTCATCTCAGTCATCTGGCACGTGTGTGTGTGTGTGTGTGTGTGTGTGTGTGTGTGTGTCAGACAGATAGTTTTCCCACTCACTGGCTTTTTCTTTCAGCAGCTGGACCTGCTGTTTGAGGTACTCGATGATCTGATCCGCCTCGGCTGCCCTCTGCTCCAGTCTCACCAGCGTTGGGGTGTGGCCTGACATCCTGAATAAGGAGCGCGCTAGGAACCTGGAGATACAGAAAAAGCCGACGGGGAAAGATCAAACAGCAGAAATGTGTCAAGAGAGCTTTAAAATGAAATACTCTGGAGGTCACTCTGGGAATTCAGGCGAAATTTAAGCGCCAGATCCTTTTTTTTTGGGGGGGTGTATGTCCCGCCCACGCTTGCTGTGCAGCTGTCCAAACACCGAGTCAGCATCTCTCCGACTCTCTTACACACACACACACACACACACACACACCTGGAATCTCCATTGTTACATGGCTAAATAGAAATGATTAAAGCAGCCAATCCAAGTTCTCCGTTTCCACTTCAAGGCTCGAAGAGATGCGGATTCAGAACGGCAGCCGCACGTGAGAACCCGACCGCTTTAACAAGCTCCAGGACAGGCCCGATCCAACCCAATCCTGCAGCGCTGAAGCAAACCATATGGCACCGAAATGAAACGCGCTGCCCGTCGCCCTGCGTTCGGTTACATTTGTAGGCAGAAATATTAAAACGGCGCTGCTGTCTTAACTCCGCAGCACCACGGCTAGTATGTGTGAGGTTAAGATGCTTTTCGAGCTTCAAAGGCTCTCGAACGTTTGAAACGCACTCAACCGAAAACGAGTCCTCGAGTAACAAGGACATAACTTTGTCAAGATGTCATCTCAAAAAAGAAGAAAAACAAAACAAAAAGGAACAGGGGGGGGGGGGGGGAAAGAGCAGGAAGGAAATCTGGGGAATTTTGTTGTCTTTTACAAGGCCCAGGAAGAGAGAAGAAAACGTCTTAACACATAGTACAGGGTGGTGGTGCAAAACAACAGCTGGCGCTGGATGGAAATTAGAAACACAAAAAAGGGCTGGAGTTGATAATGCGCGTGGATCAAAGTCTCTTGTTTTTTTCCCCTGAAAGCCCTTGAATCGATTTAAGCGCGGCCCACGGTGGAAGCATTTTACGAGCGCCACGATGTTTTCGTTTGCATGACTCTTGGACCCGAGCCTCGCACTGCCGGCTCCAAAAGCCCCCGACCTCTACCCTGGACAGCGGGACGTTACAGTCCCGGCCAGAGACTTAGAGACCTGGACGAAAGAGAAATAAATTGTGCCTAATGTGGGAAAGTGAGAACAGACGAACATGTCGATCAGAATTTCACTAGAAAATCAATCCTGGATGTTGCTGAAGATCACGTTAATTATGAAGATTAATATGCGAGAGGATTGTTCCTGAAAACAGAAGCTGTCACTCACACACACACACACCATATCATAATCATCATAATGTGTGCGTCAGTGTGTCAAGTAAGGGAAATACCCGTCACTTGCATTATAGTCACCTTAGGTGGAAAGTTGCAAATGTAGAACGGTTTTTATGAGGCATGTTTCTAATAGAACGCGATGCTGCGATTCCGACACGGCCACCACACCAGTGCCCACACAGCCATTGTGAAACCATTTCCAAGAACGGAATGCAGACCAAATGCTTCCCGTTTTCCCTCCTCGGGAGCGCTTTGAGGAGAGGCACTGGGCCGTAAGAAAGCGGGCATCTCTGTGGCCTGTGTGAGGTTTCAGCTGCCCGACATGGGGGATCGCGTGAACTCCCAGCGAGGCCCTGCGCAACACTGCCAATCTGTCGGGCTGCTGCGAGCGTTTAAACCGGCACGGCAAGCTGACGGCATGAGACACTGGCCTGCTGAGCCACAATGAAAACAGCATGGCGCACAGCTGGCATCGGAGATCGGTGCGGTTTGCAGCGGAGTGCAGAAGGAAGTTCCAGATTTAGCACGCTTTTACACAGCTCCACAATCATCACTTTCACTCACAAGGAGCAGTAATGCTTGGATATTACTCTCTCTCTCTCTCTCTCACACACGCAGACGCGCAGACACAGACGCACGCGCAGACAGATGCACACGCACGCGCAGACACACGTGTGCAGACGCAGACACACACACGTGCGCAGACACACGCGCGCACAGACGCACACGCGCGCAGACGCAGACACGCGCGCAGACGCAGACGACACGCGCGCAGACGCAGACACACTCGCAGACGCAGACACACTCGCAGACGCAGACACACTCGCAGACGCCTCTGTGGATTATCAGGGGTTTAATAAAGGGAACAGTAAGGCGGAGCACAGATATTCAAACCCCTCGTTAACCTGTGAGACGCGAGCATAAGAACCTGAAACGACTCACTGCCGTGTCAACGAAGGGAACAAACTAACCAACGTGTTTTGTATGTTTCCACGATGTTCAATGTAACTATAAATGGATAATAGTGATGCAAATAATGACAGTTTATTGTTGGCAGTTGGCAAATTGCTGTGATGCAAAAAGAAAAACAAACAAACAAAACACTTCCAGATGAAACATTTACCACTTCGCCTCAGGTTGCATCACCACCCCGTCTCTTCCTACAACAGCACGTCCTTAAGAGTTTCATCTTTTAGATAGTGAATGTACTGGTGTAAAAGAGCTAAATAAATTAATATATCAAACAAAAGGTTAATATCATTGCTTATTGGTTAATATCATTGCTTTAATCACAAATAGTTTTCCATTCTTGTGCACAATCTAACCAAAAGTGAAAGGACTGAAATCCTTGTTACAGGAAAATGCAAATAATCAAACATAAAATCAAATAAATAAAAATGTAAAATATTAATAAATAAAACATAAATACAAAAAAATGGCCTTTTTGTTTAAACGTAGCTTCACATTCTGCAAAAAAAAAAAATAAATAAATCTGTAATTTCACTTCATCACTGGTTTCTGCACCCTACACACGAATGTAAACAAGTGTGCAATGAATTTTAGTTTTTATTTCAGTGCATCACCAGGTTTTACACCCTATGCAGTGCACTGCTGGACATATAGCCAGTTTTTGGACATATAATTACTACAGTTTCACTTTCTACAAACAAGAGCTTGAGATTTAAATATTCATAGTATTTAGTATAAGATAGATAATTGAATCCCTTTTGTAAAAACTCTTGACTTACTCTGTGATTAAATATAAATTAACCGTGATGTTCAATTTAAACAGGAATGTTGACTAATCAATCTATTATTTGCGCACTTTCATTTTAGGACCGCCTGATGCAATTTAGACTGAGTACCAAATAGCTTCCTTACAAACACCTAGTGCACTATATAGGGCACAAATATTACTACTTCAAACCGCAGGTAGTGCACTTGTACAGGGTTCTGGGAGTCATTTGAGACTGACCCCAGAGGCTAAAGCTAGCCGGCTAACACAAGTATAACTGTACTGAAAGCTCAGCAATGTTCTTCAGGTTAAACATGCTTAAAACCGAACTATAAGTGTTTTAACAAAATTCACAAATATTAAATAAATTTAAAAAAAAGATAATGGTGTGTGTTAGGGCACTTACATTCAAGGGCAATCGAAATAGATAACGCGGTTAGGCTTCACTCGCTTTTCCCCGTCCACAGCGTCGCACAATGATGACGCAGAAGTCAAGCCTCCATTACGGAGCAAGTTTTTATGTATATAGTATTGTGATGTATACTATATCATTCCATATCATCTTGTACATTGTCTATATGACTGGAAATTATATTGTTTTTATTATTTTATTATTTTGCAATTTTATTGTGCAATGTCAATAAAATAGGCATATATGTATATATATATATATATATATATATATATATGTATATATATATATATATATA
>JAQMYM010000038.1:216581-227755 GCA_030014255.1 Parauchenoglanis ngamensis | reverse complement strand
GGTGACCCGGGGATCGAACCCAGGACCTTCTTGCTGTGAGGCGACAGTGCTAACCACCGCACCACCGTGCCGCCCTCAGTTTGGTATATTCTGTTTTTCTAAATTACATCATAAAATATATTAGCCAGTCATGTTCCAGTATGCAAATGCAGGCCATGCCAAACCAGAGAAATCTGCATATTCATAGAATCTTGATTTTAGGCTCTTTTGTAGCATTATCAGTCTTTCTTGACGTTTACATGACTCTTGTTTTTGCTGGAACCATCCGAACGTGCTTATTTCTCAAAACAGTTAACATGTCTTGTGATTTAATTGGCTGAAAGGCAGATATTACGTCTGAACAATCCGAGCCATGAATTTGACCAGGCTGTAAAGGTGACGTCATGATGATTGCTGAACGTTTATCACTGTTTATAGCAATATTTTATTCAAAATACTATGTTGCTAAAACATCATCCCGCATTCTGCTCAACAACGTCTGCCTGCCACATTTTGCAGTCTTTTATGAGTTTGGGGAACAGAACTTTCAGGAAGGAAACCTTCAAACTGCCAAAACTTTAAAGAACATTTGTCCACATGCTGGCTTGCAAGTAGGACAGAACTGATGTCAGAACCACAAACACTGCACAAACATTCTGCCTTTCTGCGTAGCGTCCACAATATCATTGTGGTGTGTGTTGAACATTGCGATATTGTGTGATTAATTATCAGCACATGCCTGACTGCTGGGTGTGGTGTTTGGGAAGCATGTGGCAAGAATCAGACGCTGTGCTCTTCGCCATCAATATTATTATTACGGACATTTCAGATTTGATCTCTTCCCATGCTTACTTAGCTATCCATCTGTGAAGCAAATAACAGGCATTGTTTTGAAAAGCTCTCACCCTTTTATTTATTTATTTATTTATTTATTTTCCCCAAAAGGGTAAATTTTTTTTTTTTTTTTTTTTTTTAATAAGTGAGGTTTTTTTTCTTTCTTTAAATTCATCATCTAACCCTACTTTAACACTAGCAACTGACACAGTTTGTGGGTGTGGCCTTTCTAACAAGAAACCGTAACAGCCATAATGTACAACGTACAGCTCGCTATACGCACCAATTTTCTTTAAAATGTGTAAGCTTAATTTACAACTCAAATATAGTAGCAATGGTAAGCAAAGCAACTTAACTATAAGAGCCCACGTACACTCACCACCAACAATCACCAGCGATCTCCGCTGCGTCCTTCTAAGCTTTACTTTTCTTTGTAAAGTCTCTATACACGTTTAATATGAGGATGTATCTGACAGGATAAGGTGCAACCACAGTAATGCCCTTTTTTTTTGTTGTTGTTGTTTAGAATTGCGTGGAATTTAGAATTTGTTTAATTTTTTATAATTTGTATAAAATTGCGAAATTCTGACCTCAGGGTTCACACTGTCACTGCCAAAAATCTGTTAGTGTATGTGAGATTAAAATGAACTGAATTTCCTGTACTTATTAAAATCCCAAAAGCCTTTCAATCAGAGTTTACTTGTAATGAATGTCTAAGGGCAGATGTTGAATTCTGTCATTAAACTTGCACAATTAAGATCTTCGGATGAGACCGGTGTACGAAGGTATTCTTATTCTTTTAGTTTTCTCCTAAAACGTTTTAGTTTTAAGTTGCTCCCTAATCACATGTCGGAAATTGAGCAAATTTTAGAGCTTAAATGAAAAAATACATTTGAAAAATGTACAAAGATATTTCAGTAATTCGTGTACATGTTGATGGAAGTTAACAACTGCCCTTACAGTGAGTTTGTGTAAACAGATTTTCAGTCAATTTTTGTTTGTTACTCACACATGCTTAACAGATGAAGCAGATAGAGATTAGGTTGAAAAGCAACACTGGAGTATTCCTTTAATGCCCCTGATGTTGATGATGTGTACTAATAATCTCTCTGTCTCTCTGTGTGCTCAGGTATCCATCTTACCTCGCTCCCGAGGTTATCGCTCAGGGCGTGTTCCAATCCACTGATCGCTCGCTCAGCGAGGTCCCTCTACCCTCAGGGCCCAAGACTGACGTGTGGTCTCTAGGGATGCTGCTGTTTGAGCTCTGTGCTGTATGCAGTGTTTTTGTTTTGGTTTTTTTCTTTTTTCCTTTAGCTTTCCCAGCTGTAGCCATGGTTTTTCCTCAAGAGTGAAGTCGTGCATTTTTCTACTATATTTTCCCCTTTGTTACACTTTCACTCAGCTTAAGCTTTACTACAAAGTTCTACCAATCTAACAAACACCGAGGTGCATTTTTATTTTTTTAAATTTTTTTAATAATAATCATGCATTTTTTTTCCCCCCGAACAGGGCAGGCAGGTTTTACAGAACCTTGAAATTAGTGACAGATTAAAGTTCATCATCACCCTAGGTAAGCTCATACACACATTCGGCACATGTTCTCATTTCTCACTGAAAACTGGCTGATTTGCTGATTCGAGAATGTTTTAACATTAAAAGCAGCTTCTAGATCGCTGGAAACCAACAGGCGGAGGACCTGACACCAACACACAAGCAATCAGCCAGTCACCGAAGACAATTCAGTTGCGAAACCTTATCGTAGCAAGGCGTTTGATCCTGCCTCTTCTCCTAGTAAAAGTTCTTCTGTATAGTTTTGTCGAAAGGTTTTAGGAAGAGTCTCATAGCTCGAGACTTTTTAGTTTCGACTTAAGGAAACTATTAGGAGTAAGATAAGTTTTCCTGCGCGCTTTCGTTCGTAAATACGTACGTCCCACAGTGTTAATTCTGGGAATAACATTTTGACGCTAAGTATTAAATACCTTTTATTTCATTACTAAGTTTTAATGACAATATTTGATAATGGAAAATTACAGTGAAATCTCGGTTCGATTTCGATTTCCACGGCTTACTCCAAATAACTTCAACATAGCGACACCACCTCCAGTCCTGTCTTTAAAAAAAAAAAACAAACAAAAAAAAAGTCATAGCCCAACTTAAACCAAAAAAAAAAATATTCAAACTGAGTTCCACTGACTAAAGCTTAACTAAAACAAACGACTAAAATGTAACTATAATTTTCCGTAAGTGACTAAAACTAAATTTCAAATCCTTGCCAAAATGAACACGGACTTCCCGAAGTGTCTTATTTCTCTTCTACCACAGCCATTAGCCAGCATTTACCTCACAACATGCTTTTTATCCATTTATAGTTACATTTAATGCTGCGGAATGTCTGCGAGACAAGTTAGTTCCTCTCATTACTTACTTTATAGCAGCTATAAACGCTCACCAGGCTCTCACCTCTCTCTTTTTCACTATCTTGAAATGAATAAGATAAAAAATGCTACCAAGAAACTGCATCCATCACGAACAACTTTGCCTGACCATCCCAAAGCACTGACACACTCACCATATCAACGATCTGGCATTGTTTTATTTGTTAAATAAAAACGCTTTTCAAAATCTGTTTAGTTTTAGTCTAAAATGATCTCGTGACCCCTAGACAAGTCCCTGTGAATGAGGTGTGTTCTTCTCTATGTCTATGAACACGAAAAAGCATTTATAATAATAATACAGTGCTTGTATTCAACGCATTATGACCTGACTACAGTAACATGGTGTTAAAATGATCAAATTTACAGCTCTGCGTGCATTTGAACACATGTAATCATAGGAAAGGTTAACTGTATATCTGTTTCTACATAAAGTGTTTATCCTGCTGATAACTGAGAAGAAGTAAAGCTCTATTGAGTGTTTTAAGATGACTGTCGTATTGTCATAAAATGGAAAAAAAGTAGGCCTTATTTTTCTGATGAGGAATAAGTCGTTTCAGCACAAATCGGCTTCCTTATTGCGTTCTCCTTCAAGCTTCAAGATAAACAGTGCTGACTTTCTCTGCAGGATGCATGGATGACATAGTGACGGTGCTTGCGGAGGAGCACGGATGCCTGGACGTCATTAAGGTGGGCATAACCGTTCACTGATCCAGCTCAAGGGTTCCATTTTGCGCAATAAACATCCACTAGATGCCTTGGCTGTGTTTGTCCTTGGCCTGTTACTAATTAGAGAGTCCATGTGTTTTCCAGGAGCTTCCTGACAATGTGCTGCTGTTATTGAGGAAATGCCTGACTTTTCTGCCTTCGAAACGGTAAGCTGTCTCCCACCGTTCATCATTTCCTGAAGAAAGCTGTTCTTCTGGGAGGACGAAACGCAGCCATGCAGGCCAGCTGTGACGGGAAATTTAGCGCTAGGCCTGCGTCTTTGTTGTTTCGGCATGTTAGTCGTTTTTATAGTTTCGATGATTTTTAGAAGGAATAAAACACTCAGCTGCATGCATGTTGTTATTAAAAAATAAAAAATAAAAAAAAAGCATAACATGATCATTGATGGAGTGATGTAATGCAGGCTGACAGGAAGCGGAGTTTTTGTCACCACGCTAAAGTTGATCTTTTTTTTTAATGAATAAAAGCACATCCTGAAGAGTTTTATTCCTCTTATATCACAGTACCACTCAGTGAGAGGGTGTTGATTAATTTTCTATAACATCATCCCTGACAGTAGTACAGGTTAATATGAATGCGCTTATTCTTTAGTAATGCTTTCACAAGCAGGGGATATATGCACATATCTAACAATAATATGACGGATTATTGGCATAGATGATGGATGGATGATGAACTGAAACTATGTCATGATGCTGGCTACAGTGTTTTGAACATTCCTATATGCATTTGACTGACAGTCTGATCCCCAAGCTGTAAAGTTTGCCAAAGTGTGTCTGTGTGTGTTTTTCTCTCTTCTTTTATAGAGCAACTCCAGCTGAGCTTCTGGAAGATGCGGTGTTTGAAGGCATTTCCTGCCTTTTCGCTCCGTATGAGAGTCCAGTGCGTCTGTTCTCCTCCTCACTGCGCTGCGCTCACTTCCAGCTGCCTGACGACATCACCGAACTCTGCAAAGGTCTAAAACTCAACACCATCTCTTTGTTTAGACCAGATATATTTCCTGCCTCATGCCTTTTTAGCATGTTACCGAGTAATCCTGAGTTATTGAATGAAAACGTTACATGATTTTAGATTTCACGCTTTTGAGGCTGTTCTACTTACTGTTATTCTTCCTTACACAATTGACAATTGAAGATGCCCTAGCGCCCTAACCCTATGTGTTGTCTTGCATGGGGACTGTGTGGAAAAGTGATATCTTGTATTCTGTATAATGTACAAGTTAAAATGCACTCATGTTAATGCCTTGTTATTTCTATAGTAAAAGCTTACACAGAGACTTGGATGGTGGATATTATCCACAAAATCTAGGCCCTAATTTAAAAAATCTTGTTATTTAACGATGAAAAATGTTTAATCATAAATTTGTTTTGGTAAGGAGATTTTCGTAACTTGTAGAAAGCAAGAAATAAAGAGAGGCTGGTGAAGGAATAACACATGACAATAACATGATATGTAATGAATAATACACGTCAGCCCGTGCTGTTATACGAAAATAATGCGTGTGGGGAAGGTGTGATGCGGTATGACGGATAATTATTATTTTTGTGTAATAGTGCAGTCTGGAGTGCGTTGTATGTTTTATACCACAGCAATTACAATGTTTAATTTTTTGAATGAATGACACGTTGCAAATTTTAATGGGTTACAGTTGGATTAATGTTGAGGAGTGTCCGAGAGACAATTAGTTCCTGTTCTTATCTACGTTATAGCTGAGAGAAACAGTCATTCCCTCACCAGGCTTTCTCTCACGCTTGCTCTCTCTCTTTTTTTTTTTTCTCTCTCTCCCACTCTCTCAAAATACAAATACAACTCAGGTTCTTTTTTTTTACAAAGGTACTGTATGAGTAATATGCATCATTATTGCTGTTAATTGTTGCCCATGTGGCGTTGTGCGCAGAGGATGGAGAGGATTACCTGACTGAGAGATCTGTGGATGAAGTTTATCACCTGTGGTGTTTGGCAGGTGGAGACCTTGAGAAGGAGCTCACAAACAAAGGCATCATCCAATCCAAACCTCCAGTCTGCACCCTGCCCAAGTACACACACACCTGCACAGGCATATATACACACACACACACACACACACACAGTAACTGAGTTGTAGACTGTATTCAGTCATTCCCACTACAGCTACAGTGCTAGATCTTTGTACTGGACTAAAGTTCAATGCAAATTAAGATATTAGCAATAAGGCTTCGCCATATATTCCTTGTCAGGGTGCCAATAATTTTGTAAGCATTCTTTGTCGAAAGAACAATTTTGAACAATTGAGTGCTCAGTTGTTCAGGATAAATAACATTACTACTTTTATGCTGTAGTCCTTTAAGGTATCTATTTTCATAAAGGGTGCCAATAATTCTGCACTGCAGGTGAATTCTATTGGATGAAAAAGTTGCGAAATAGGTGTGGAACTTTTAACGCTATTACTGATGAGAGGAAGTGTTCTAGCAGTTCTAATAGTGTTAGCCCTAGTGCAAGCTCAGCCGTTATTCTACTAATCGCACACACACACACACACACACACACACACACACACACACACACACACACACACACACACACACACACACTTCTCTTCTCTTCTCTTCTCTTCTCTAGTTTTATTTTAGAAGATGGAGAGACGTTTGGTCAGGGCAGAGACCGAAGTTTCCTGCTGGATGACACCACTGTGACACTCTCGCTGGGTCAGCTCAAAAATGTGAGGCTGTGTGTATGTGTGTGTGTGTATGTGTGTGTGTGTATGTGTGTGTGTGTGTGTGTGTGTGAGTTAATGTAGACTGGTTAAGTGAAAGTGCTGAGACTTCTACTTCTACTGATTCCTGTGTCTCAGAGGCTGAAGGATGTAGCAGGAGAGGCATATTACCCGCTGCTGGAGGATGAGTAAGAACCGGCTTTTATTTTCTGCTGAACTCCGACATTACCCAAATCTTACTCCTCTACTAAAAGTGCAGTGACGTCAGTAATTAGTGTGACGGGTAGACAGAGAGAAAGGTGGGTGGCTAGATAGACAGATAAATGCAGTAGACATATTGAAAGATGGGTAGAGAGACAGAATGATAAGATGATATAGAAAGACAGACAGATGGGAAAATGGGTAAACCGAAAGATGGATTGGTAGACAGATCGAAGCATGGATAGATAGAAAGATAGAATGATGGATGGACAGACAGACAAAATGAAAGATTTGAAAGATGGATAGACAGACAGAAAGAAGGCTAGGTAAATGGAGATTGAAACAGGTGGAGAATGAAATAGAGATGAAATGGGTGGATGGATAGACAGACAGACAGAGAGGCAGAGACAAATTAAAGTTTAATAAAATTAGAGAGACAGATAAATGTAGTAGATTGCCAGACACAAAAAGTGAATAGATAGACAATTAGAAAGATTGATGGACAGATTGAAAAATAGACAGGCAGGCAGACAAACAGACAGAGATGCAGATAAATGCAGGAGACAGAGAATAAAACATGGACAGATTGATAGACTAATAAAATAATGAATAGACAGCCCAATGGATAGAAACATGAAAAGGTAGACATGGATGGATGTGGATGGATATGGATGGATGGATGAGTATGGATGGATGGAGGTGGATATATGGGTGGATGGATGGATGGATATGGATGGATGGAATAGTGGATAGACAGATGTAAAAATAGATAGACAAGCAAGCAAACAGATAACATGCAGCAAATACAGTAAGTAGGCACATGGAAAAGTGGAAAGCTAGACAATTAAAAAGATTGCTTGACAGACTGATTAACGGAATGATGGATAGACGCAGATGGAAAAATGGATAGACCGATGGACAGAAAGAGGAATATGTAGTCTGATATAGGTATCATGTATCATGGGTACATAGATAGACAGAGTCCATAAAAATGAATAGACAGACAGGTGGTATGTTTGATAGACAGACAGCTAGAGAATGGATGGACAGCTTGAAAGATGGATAGACCAACATGTAGATAAAGGCAGATGACCGACAGGCACAAAGAAACACTGAGAAAAATGGATAGACGGACAGATGGATAAGTAGGCAGATTGAAGGATGAAAAACAGATAGATACAATGGATGAACAGACGGACAGATGGGGAAAAATGGATAGAATGAAAGGTAGATTGCTGTGCAGACAGGTAGACGGATAGATGGGTGCACGGATGAATGGTTAGTCAGAGAGTAGACTGATCGATGGATTGGTAAACAGACTGACTGATACAGAAAGCTAGATGGACAAATGCATAATAAAGAGACACGTGGACTAACAGACTGGTAAATTGACACATAAATAATGGACAGACAGACAGGTAACAGAAAGACTGTATAGTTTGATGGAGCCAGAGAGGCAGACAGACAGAAGTATAGAATGGACAGGTAGATAAATCGAAGTGGAGAGATGGAAAGACAGACGGACAGACAGATATTCCTATTCCTAAAGAATGCCTTGTTAAATCAGATAAACTGCACATTACAAACATAACAAACCGAAGTAAATGGCAAATGATAAAGGATAAGAATTACGTAAAATAATTAATATTATAATAGAATACAAACATGTCTGTGTCATGTAGGCAGTCCTGTCTGCCTCAGTCCATCAGCAGTAACGAGCTCTCGGCCGCCGTCAGCCTTCCTCTCATTATCCGAGAGCGAGACACCGAGTACCAGCTTACACGCATTGTCCTGTTCGACAGGCTCCTCAAGGTACACACACATGCGCACACACACACACATACATACAGAATGTACACAAACAAGTGTACTAATAAACGCACACTGAGCTGTGATCCTATTCATTAAACATTAGGAAACTGCATTCTGATTTAATGTAATGGTATTCATAATTATAATAATGTTCTCTTTGTACACACACACACACCCTGCAGCAGTTCTGTACACCATGTCTGCTTAACTTGGGTTCTAGAGTGTGTTATATGTGTATTCCCAAGGCGTATCCATACAAAAAGAACCAGGTGTGGAAGGAAGCCAGGGTGGATATTCCTCCTCTTCTCCGAGGACTGGCCTGGGCTGCTTTACTGGGAGTCGAGGTGAGTCGAAAACTTTTTTTCTTTTGTCATGTCGCCCAGTTTTTAAATAATCATTTGAAAAAAATTTTAGTAATTAGAGAAACAGCACCAAGGAAGAAGATGGTGTAACTAGAAATGATTCATTGCAGTCTTTTTGACCTCCATCTTTCCATGATCTTAAAGTACCCAATACAGTCAAAGTGAACTTTATTGTTATTTAGACCGTACAATTCAAGACTGCGTAGTAGAACGAAATTGTGTTTCTCCTGGCTCAATGTGCAAAAACACAAGGTCATACTAGACATGACATACATGACCTAAGGACATACTGGACATAACATACATGACATACAGAAGAGAACACAGCACATACTACAGACTACACACAATACAGTACTACTAGGAGGAATGTTTCAAATATCGCACAGAAAAAGAAAAAAAGTCAAATATTTCACAGCGTTAAGTGTAAATTACTTAAATATAGTTAGCAGCAGAGTATAATAAATATGAAGATGTGTTTTAGTGTGTGTAAGGATATTTTCACACTGTGTGTGTGTGTGTGTGTGAGGGAGCGAGTGGTGTCTATGCAAATGAATTTATTTAGCAACTCCAATGCAGAGCGATGATTAACTGTTTAATAGTGATGTGAACTCTTCCCCCCCCCTGTGAATCGGGTCATTTGACTCGGCTCACCAGTAAGAGTCGACTCTTTCGACTTCCAAACAGCTCTATGTTCTGTGAATATTATTGTTTGCCCATCTATGTCTGAATTTGCTTCACGAGATCTTACTCTACCTTCCGATTAACAAAACAGCGTTACATTTTAACGCACAAATGCTGTTGTTCTTCTGTGTCTGAGCTTCAGTAAGAAGATTCATTTCCATTTATCCTGATAACTTTTCACCTTCCCTAATATATATAAAACACATCTTCAACAAGCAACAGTGCAGCTGTAATGCACCAATTATACACACTGCTGAAAGTCAAACACACTAAACATTCACTGTAACGGAGCATGTAAGCATTTTGAATAAATTACTTCAGGAAAAAGATAAACGTACATATTCATGTGAGTCGACTTGAGTCGACTCCTTCACCAGTGACGCCTCACTAATGCGCAGATTATTGCGGAAGCTAGCTAAAGACTATAGATTAGTCTTAATAGACAGAACATGTATAAACCTTTAGTACCTCAAAATGAATAAGAATAATTCTTACAGCGATGACTTTACAACTTTGTATTAGATATTTTCCAGCAGCATTTAAATAGAAGCATTTTAATTATCAAGTCCAAAACGAACAGAGCACACACTCATGTCTGCTGTCTTGTTTTGCATTCATGTCATATATTGGACAGTTTTTTGCCATGTCTTGTTACCTTTAATCAGGGTTATATATGAGTTTTGCTCTTCTGGGAGTTTATTTAGAGACAATTAGCACACAAATATCTCATTTGCACAGGGATTCTCCCTCGAACATGCACGCAGCATAATTTATGCTATGATTATGTGTAACCACAGCATGCCCTTTATTTGGTAATCTCATTTCACTTTTAAATTAGCATGTTAATAGTAAATTAGGGCCTAAATGTTTGTTGTGTATTGATTAGTTCCTGCAGTGCTATATCTATCAAGGAGTATCCATGTTGCTGCCTTTTTTAATAAAAGGACTTAGCTGGGTGTTGACTGCATCTTAGTGTAGAGTGTGCATTTTTCCCAATACTTGATTGGGTCTTTAAGGGAGCTGCAGGTAAGCTCAATTGTACCTGACCTGGGCTTGCTAAATCCCCGTTGACAGCACTATCCTATGTTTATTATAGCCAGTAGGATTTTAGAGGTAAGTGTAGTGAATAGAGAGCAGCGAGCTCTGTGTGTGCTTTAGAGAGCGCTACAATCAGTGCTGTCGCTTTACCTGATGATAACATGAAGCTCTAAAATCTGAGTGCTTCTGAATCCGCATGGACAGCCGGGCGGACGGGCAGACACGCGGGTGGGCGGGCAGACAGACGTGCGGCGGGCATGCGGGCAGATGGGCAGGCAGTCAGGCGGGTAGGCGGGCAGATGGGCAGGCACGTGGGTGGGCGGGCAGACGGGCGGGCAGTCAGGCGGGTAGGCGGGCAGATGGACAGGCAGGCAGACGGGCGGGCAGTCAGGCGAGCACGCGGGCGGGTGG
>JAQMYM010000038.1:183303-198581 GCA_030014255.1 Parauchenoglanis ngamensis | reverse complement strand
AGGTTATTAACAAAAAGCTTGGCTAAACATATAAGTTTTCAGCCTAGATTTAAACATTGAGACTGTGTCTGAGTCCCAATGAGTTTTGGGGCGTGGTCTTCAACCAGCTCACCTCTCAATCAACTAAGACAATGATTAACTACAAATAGGTATTGCAAGTCTTTCAAGGTCGATTTGTGCCTGATATTTGTGTCTTATAAAAAGAAACATCATGAGTACCTTAGAGTATGCTTACGAGTGTAGGTTCTGCAGTGGTTCTTTTTTGTTTCATTTTTTCAATGGAGGTATAAAGAAATATACGGTACTATTATCCTTTATTTTATGCTCGATAGGGCTGCCAAGCAGTGTTTGCTCTTTTATGGGTCTGGGTTTATAGCTAAGAGCGGGAGGAGGAACTGTTTTGCCTAGAAAAACATTGGATTAAGTCCTTTTGCTTGAGGAGATTTTACAAAAATTGTTTCATGCACAGAAACAATTCTGACTGCTTCGTTCAGCTTGTACCAAGTCTGAAAGTATTCCCAGATGTCTGCATTTTTAAGCTATGTTTATTTATTGAGTAGACACGTTCAAGCGAATCCAGTTCGGTCCAATTTAATGGTAGGACTTTTACAGCAGTTACAGCATTGTCAAAGCACTGAAGTGATAAATAATTTGTTTTTCCTCAATTACTCGACCACTAGTGCGACTTCTATGTGTTTAAACATCTTGTTATATTACTGACCTGTAGTATGGACTGCGGTCTTGGGATTTTTTAAACTGCTTAACTAACACCTAATTATTGAAAGTGATTCTGTTGGCTTAAATATTACACCAAACCGTTCCCACCACATATGCACATATTTTGCTCACACTCATTTTCTTCATACTTTCTTGCATATGTTGGTAAAAGCCAATCAGCCATAAATTACCAAATGCATTCATGGCAAAGTGGGTTTGCATTCAGCGATGGCCACTAAACTGGTGACTAAACAGCAAAAAAGCACCTCTTAAGAGCAGCATGTCCAAAATCGTCCAATAATTCAGCTCAGCCAGTGCAGAGCTTCGACTAACTTGTCATCCTTCTGTACGGTACCATTACTTTTGCTCTAATTGAATAGCTAGTTGTAAGATTTGAATCCGATCAATCAAGCTCAGGGTTATTTTTCTTGTACATAAAGTTACACTAACTCACAAACATATTTTTTTTTTTCCTCAAAACTATCTGGATTTTCCTGGATACCACATTTTTGTGTAAATTTTCCTGCAAAGGATTTGCTAATACATTTGTTCGCTTGATAAATGAGGCCCATTGATGCCGAAACAAGTGCTACTTGAGCGAATCATGTTCACTAGACCTTATGTCTTTGTGTGTTTTTAATTTTTGTCAGACTTTAACTTTACATGAGAAATGAAGAATATCTCACCAAAGCCCAATTTTCTTTTCCACAGCTGTATGCCATTCCATGGTTCCTGACAATGTTCACACGTAAGTACAGCTACATTTTTACACACTCCACGTAAAGCCATTAGCTGGTGCTGGAACTATGTGTTCATTCTTTCTTATTCATATTATTATTTTACATATTATTGACATGGAATAAATAGCTCAATAAAGGCACAAGTAGTTATGAGCTGCATGCAAAATATAAGATGTTCTTGCAAAAAAAAAATCTCCACGTTTCGTCATTTTCATTTCTTGAATTTCTGGTGCATGATTAGCTTATTGAGATGTAAAATCTACCTATAATTTTTTTTTTTCCCCAGAATAAATCAGAAAGTATATTCATGTTATTATGTGAAACCGTGCCTCTTAAGGCCTTTCCTTTCCTCCGTTATTTGATGAGAAATGTTATTTGATCTCTTTGATATAAGCAAGGTTAACACAGTTCACATTTTCTGCATGCGTGATGCAAATCACATCTCAGTAAGAAGCTCTTTTTCTGTGAAGTGTTTATCAGAAAATGAATTTCCGAAACAATCATCGCTGATGGTCCATAATGGCCCATTGTTTCAGAAGGCATAGCTACACTGAAATTTGTGCTGAATTACACGGAATAATTGTTAAATGGCAAATTACTCCATGACCGTGTGGTGAAGAATCTATTACAGCCCACACGTCGTTTTTTTTTTTCCCCAAGCGTCTCATTCATTGAGAGGAATGTCATCTCGTTCGATGTGATCCTGTGAGCGGCTTCTGTTCGATGTCGCCATGTAAATGAGGAATGGCACCTTTGTTAAGGTGCGTTTCGTGAGGAGACTTGGAAGAGCGCGGGCTTAAGACCGGGGCTGGTGGTGTGAAACGCTGCCCATATGATCTTTTGACCTGCAGTCTGTGTGGTGGGAAAACACAGAGGCGCTCCGTATACTCCCGAACTCCGAGCCGGGATCCGGTGCGTTTTTTTCATTGTGCTAGTTTAAAGGCTTCATTGTATCGTTTATCCTTGTGAGAAAATTTGAATTTTGACACCATGCTGACAAATGAGGAATACTTAAAACAAGTCAACCTATTTCCATAATTATGCTGCATTCAACTAAAGCTCATGATGTAGTAATAATAATAATAATCTCCAACTTCCGAATGGGGGGAAAAAAAACACTTCAACTCAGTATCCCTTGTCAGGAACTCGGGATGGCTTCCCCAACCCCCGAGTTCAGCAAGTGACATCAAATCAACATGGCTGCTCACAGCATCAACAGTAAACAGTGCAGCACTTCTTACCCTTAAATGAGTTATACTGTATAGAGCAGTATTAGCTTTGGAGCAATCTACATATGACATACCGACATAACGGTTTGCTGTTTGAGAATGAAACTGTACCTTACTCGTCAGTTAGCTGGCTAGCTTGTTGCTAAAAAAAAATTAACATGGAGACATCCATGTATTTTTATTTATTTTTTTTCCTGCTTTGTAGCTCAAACAAATGGACGTCAAAGAATGGCTTTCCAAATCCCTATTTCTGATATAAGTGGAACGCAGGAACAAGCTTCTTATTGTAGTCATAGCTTCTCTGTTGAATTTACCCCCGACTGCAAAGGAAAGAACAAGGCTGTCTTTTTTTTTTTTTTTTTTCTTTTCTTTTCTTTTTTCTCTACCATTTACATCTGGACGATTGAAGGTGGGCGGGACTATTTGGTAGAGATGACGTCAATGATGAGTATAAATCAGAATTTGCCACCTGCTCTCCTTTTACCTCAACCACAAAACCAACGTGACTTCTTACTCGGCACCTTTGTGCCTGGGAGTTTCTTGAATAATTGCTAAATGCTTATTTAATGACCGGTCTTAAAGGGTCCGGCTCACCCTTTCCCAGAATCCGTTGCGTTGTTGAAAAAAACCTTTCTGTATTACTTGCCAGCAGTTTTTAGTGTGATGGTAATCTTAGCCCAGGTCCTAGTGAACCAGTATCAGAATATATTTACTGATGGAGACTTCAAAGTCGCTCTGGATGAGGGCGTCTGCCAAATGCTGTAAATGTAAATGTAAATGTTTTTGTTTTGAAAGCACGTGGCTGCATCCAGCTAGCTCACTGTGCAGCAGAACCTCAGCAAATCCAAACGTTTTTTCTTTATTCACGTGTCATACGTCGAAGCTTTGAACAAAATATGTTCTTATCTTATCTTTTCTCCAAGGCCACCTGGGAGACGGCAGAATAAGGGATTCTGGGAAGGGCCTCTTTAAGTATCACAAAGGATTTTTTTTTTTTTTGTACATTTTATAGGTAGTATTCAGTTGCCTTCTTTTCTGTTCCAAGCATTTAAAAAAAAAAAACGAATGCCTCGGCTACTCGTTGATGTGGTTGTACGTCAACGTTGTTCATCTGTCCGAGTGGTTGAATGCTTTTTTAGGCCTTATATGAAATTATCATTATAACCAGTGGATGAACTGATTAGATTTTGGAATTGATCCAAACAGTATCAAAGTGACAGCAAGGTTAAATGTCTGAAATAGTTTTTCCATAATAGCATCCTTCCTGTTTGATCTATACTTTTAAGGATATTACAGATGTACAAATTAGTAAATAAGAAGGATTAGATTTATTGGCGATGGAGGCATCCCCATCATCACTACATGCCTTACTGGATGCTATTAGACACATTAGCAAATCTACGACATAAATAGTGTGTATGGCAAACAGTGTAAACAGTATAGAAACATTAGCAGCATCTTTGTAATTGTAGTACAATACACTGTTGTAATGATATATTGTTGAAATTGTATTGTATATTTTGACTCCGCTTTAAGGGATTTTAAATATTGATTATTGCTTTATCTTTTTTTTTAAATGAACCCTGTAGGCTGTAGATCTGAGTTTGGTACACGCTGCCATATCAGTATTTATTTTAATCTGCAGCGTGATATAGTTCTGAGCATCAAATTTACGCTTGATGGTGTCTGGTGGAGAGGGAGGTGAAAGATGATATGATTTTATTGTTGATAATGTTTTTCTTCATCCACATATGGTGACACTATAAAAAAAAAATCCCATTTATAGGATGGAAAAAGTCATTACATTTTGAAGGAAGCTTACTGATAAATAAGAAGTGCGTTTTATTTTTAGGCTAAATTTAAAGGTACCACTTTATATTCAATAAAATTAACTAATATTATTTAGTGATACCTGCTGAAGTCTTCATTCTGATTGGTCAGAAAGTGTTGGTTAATTTTCTATTATGGCATCTCTGACGATAGTGCTGGCAAAACACAGGTTTATAATAATGAGCTCTTTCTAATGTTATTGTCGCTATGGTAACCGCCAATACAGACTCGTCTGGTGGACGCACCACATCATACATAAATAATATACCTACGTCTAGGTGTAAAAAATAAAAAGTATTGTTATTTAACAAAAAATAATGTAATAATCGCTGAAATGGTGAAACTTTCCTGACGGCCAACGCACTTGGAAAGGAAGGGGCATTTAGTTGCTTGCAATCATCTTTATTTATAGAAAGAGTCTCCAGTGTCAGTGCTTTAACTTTAGGACAGAGGATTTTGCGCTTTAAAGCAAACAAAAGAAATGATCGGTGAGGAAATGGCTGTTGTTATAAAGGAAGTGATGACCGGTTTCACAGCCGTTCCACAATGTTAAATGTATCTATAAACGATTAAAAATGTGTCATGCATTAAAATTCATGAAGTAAAAAATTACAAATGGCACTTTGCTATGGTATAAAATGAAGCACACGCTACGGGATGTGCCGTTATAGGAAAACAATCAGCTTTGGGGTGGTAATAGTACCGTCAGTTTGCATCACACCACCTTGTCATTGATTATTTTCCTATCACATTAATTTATTTTTATATTAATGCTGAAGTTAACTAAAGCAGGAAATAATATTAGCTAATGAAACTTTAATGTAAAGTAATACTATGCACTTAAAATTAAGTGTGCCCTTCATTTATTCAACTCTTTTCTTCTTCTCTTCTTCTTAATGTCTTTAATGTGTCGATGTGAGTGACTGCAAAGCACTTTAAGTGAATCGATGAAACTGATTGTTATTCCGTTTACGCTAAACGACCCATTTGTCCTGTGTGTGCTTCCTTTGTAGACGTCTTTCCCCTGCATAAGATCTTCCACCTGTGGGACACGCTGCTGTTGGGCAACTCCTCGTTCCCGTTCTGTATTGGCGTAGCGATCCTGCAGCAGCTGCGTGACCGGCTCCTGGCCAACGGCTTCAACGAGTGCATCCTGCTCTTCTCTGACCTGCCCGGTAAAACGCACCCCTGTACTGCTGCAGTTATTTCACACCAGATCATGCATTAAAATAATCAAAAGCTACCAAATACATTCCAGTCCCGGTGGTGCCGCCATGGCTGTTTGCCAGCAAGTTGTGCATTTTTTCGAGAGTGTGATGGACAGCCTGCAGTAAGAGTTGGGTGAAATGTAGACACCAGGCATGTGCACTCAGCTTGAAGCATTGGAGAACTGATGCAATGCAGCAAATTAGTTCCATTTGGCCGGATCAGCTGTGGCGTGTGCATAATACCGCCATGAGCTCAGAGTGTAACGTATATCCAGAGCCTGAGAGCGCTTTTCCCTGTAGTCTTCGCGTGAAGTTCAAATTATATTTGCTGTGCAGTAGGTTTGTGCTCTGACACAGAAATGTAATAACAGAAACCGGAATGTAATAACAGAAACAGAAATGCAGATCCAACACAAACAGATGACGATAGTGCTGCAGCATGCAGATTCTTCACTAATATTTGTTTTTGATGGTAATTTATAAGAGAGTGTAGGGCTTATTTGCAAGGTACTGTTTCTGATAGAAATGTTTGCAAGCATTATAATGGGAAAGTAGCTGATCATGAGGGAATGTAACTAGGTTGATCTGCTAGCTGGGACTGTGTGCTGACGATTATTGTGGCGAATCCAGTGTCGGTGCTTAGTAACGGTCAGAGATAAAGCCGTAGCTGTACACTTTTCAACACGGTTAAAGTCTGCAGGATGGAGGATGTTATTCTTTACTGTTTTTGTTAGCTTGACAAGCTGCTTGTCTTTTTAACTGAGAAAGAGAGAAAAATTAGGCTGATGAGGGAACGATTGTTTAAGAAATAAGGATGAATAAATTACATCCTCTTATTAGAAATAATACACATCTACACCTCTTTGCATCACGTGTGCAACAGAAGACAACATTAGACTACATGAAGTGCATATGTGTAAATGTGCAAACATTGCAGACATCACAAGACCATGTGGTAAAGGGCGTAAAGACAGCGCAACATAGAGATAGTGCAGTGCTAACCAGTATACAGTCATAGTGATGGTAAGGTGCAGTGATGTATTGCGTTGTGCAGGTCCTGTAAATTCTAAACAGTGACATACATGTGCAAAAATTACAGAAGTAGCTGAATGCATTCATTTGAGTGTGTGTGTGTGTGTGTGTGTGTGTGTGTGTGTGTGTGTGTGTGTCCAGTCCCTGAGTGTTCAGGAGTCTGATGGCTTGTGTGAAGAAACTGTTACACAATCTGGCAGTGAGGGCCCGAATGCTTCGGTATCTCTTGCCAGATGGCATGAGGGTAAAGAGTGTGTGTGAGGGGTGTGTGGGATCATCCACAATGCCGGTGTCTTTGCTGATGAAGCATGCGTGGTAAATGTCTGTGATGGAGGGAAGAGAGACTCCGATGATCTGTTCTCACTATCCACTGTAGGGTCTTGCGGTCCAATACGGGGCAGTTTCCATACCAGACAGTGATGCAGCTGCTCAGAATGCTCTCAATAGTCCCTCTGTATAAGATGGTGAGAAGGGGTGGTGAGAGATTGGATTTCCTCAGCCTCCACAGTAAATAGAGACGCTGCTGGGCTGTCTTGGCTATGGAGCTGGTGTTGAGGGACCAGGAGAGGTTTTCCACCGGGTGAACACCAAGGAATTTGGTGCTCTTGATGATCTCCACAAAGGATTCGTCGATATTCAGTGGCGAGTGGTCTCGCCGTGCTCTTGTGAAGTCAACGATCATCTCTTTGGTTTTGTCCACGTTCAGAGACAGGTTGTTGACTTTGCACGAGTCCGTTAGCTGCTGCAGCTCTTGTCTGTATGCTGACCCTTCATTCTTGCTGATGAGACCCACGACGGTCAGTAAACTTGATGATGTGGTTCGAGTTGTGCGTTGCTGCACAGTCATGAGTCAGCAGAGTGAACAGTAGTGGACTGAGCACACAGCCCTGGGGGGGCCCCAGTGCTCAGGGTGGTGGTGCTGAAGATACTGTCCCAATCTGGACTGACTGATGTCTCTCAGTCAGGAAGTCCAGGATCCAGTTGCAGAGAGAGGTGATCAGGCAACTGTGCAAACTGTCTATGAACAGCATTTGTACGTACATACATGTCTTTGTCCCGGTTGGTGAGGGCCAGATTTAGGGTGGTGGCAATGGCATCATCTGTTGACCGGTTGGGGCGCTAGGCGGGGGGTCCAGTAAGGGGGCAGCAGGGTCTTGACGTGCCTCATGAGGAGCCTCTTGAAGCACTTCATCATGATGTGTCTCAGTGCAAGCAGGACTATCGTCCTGATAGTCATTGAGGAAGGTCTCTGAGGACTTCTTTGGCACGGGAATGAAGGTGCTGGCTTTGAAGCACATTGGGACGACAGTGGTACTCAGGGAGATGTTAAAGATTTCAGTGAGGACATCTGCCAGCTGGTCTGCACATTCTCTGAGCACTCTTCCAGGCACGTTATCTGGTCTAGCAGCTGTCTGTGGGTTAACTCTGCGAGGAGTTTTCCTCACACCGGCTGTGGTCAGATGCAGCACCTGGGGTGGTCTTCCTCGCCGTTGCGTTATTCTGTACGTCAAACCATGCATAGAACTTACTTAATTAATTAATTAATATTGCCAAGCCACGAAGCTTGCAAGTTTATACATGTCAGTATTCTGTTTATTTTTCAGGTCCTGAAATGACCTCTGCCTATAGCTCTTAACTTAAAAGGCAAATCATAAAAACGTGCATATTTCAGTGTGTTAGGTGATTTTAGTGTTTTTCCCTGTTATTATTATTTGTTCTTTAAATATTAATTATAAACAAAATTAAACTTAAATTAAATACACTATATAGCCAAAAAGTTTGTGGACATACTGGTATCACTCCCATATGTGCTGACGTGAGTCCCATATGTGTTGAACATCCCATTCCAGGTTTAGTTCCCCTTTGCTGTTATAATAACTTCCACTCTTCTGGAAAGGCTTTCAACTAGATTTTGGAGCATGGCTTTGGGGATTTGTGTTCATTCAGCCACAAAAATTTAGTCAGTACCTGATGTCAGGTGAGGAGGCCTAGGGAGCAGTCAGCATTCCGGTTCATTCCAAAAGTGTTCAGTGGGGTTGAGTTAAGGGCTCTATGCAGACCACTAGAGTTCTTTTGCATCAATCATGGAAAACCATGTCTTCATGGAGCTCGCTTTGTGCACAGAAACACTGTCATGCAGGAACAGGTTTGGGCTTCTTAGTTCCAGTGAAGGGAAATTATAATGCTACAGCATAGTAAGACATTTAGTATGTCTTAGTGTCGAACTTTGTGGCAACTGTTTGGGGAAGAACCATATATGGGTGTGATGGTCAGGTGTCCACAAACGCGTGACCATATAGTATAGGTGAATAAATATGGCAGTACCGTATGCAACCACATGGATAGAGAATTTGTTTCATTGTCAGATTTAACTAAAAACATAGCTATTTCTTGTCTCACTAATATCCCAGATGATTCCTCAAATTCATTCAAGAAGCCAAAATTGTGATCCTGACTAAAATACCGTTACATGTTTAGCTTTACTTGTTCAGTTTATTTCACTTTTTTTATTAGTTCAGTGTCGGCGTGCAGATGTTGCACAGATGGATAGTTTTCTCAGACTGTTTTTGTTGTCTGACAACAAAATTGGCAAATAGATCGTCTACTTCAGCACCCATGTGTGTAAAAGGCAGATCCATCCATCATCTGTCCTTCAGCATGAAGGGTTTACCCGTTTATCCACACAACACTGGTGATTCCCGATTTCATTCCTTGTTATGGTTCAGTTTATGGCTTCTTCAGTTTAACAGCTCTGTTTTCGGACTAGATTTCGGCTGCATTTGTTCAGTCACTTTAAAAAAAATTCTGCCAAATAAATGCAGTAGTCATAACTGAGATCTTTTGTAAAGATTTTTTTATAGTAAAGGTCCAAAAACTCAGTGCCTCCCTAGTGATTTCTTATCATTTGTATAATGCGAAAACCGTTAAGAAGATTTTATATAATATAAGTTTAATCACTTGCTTGGTGTGATATTTCAAATAGAAGCATAGGGTGTGTTTAAAGTTCTACTTTTTTGGTCACAGTGAAGCTTTCAGTATGGCAGGAACGTAAAGGACTTTGAGAGCATGAGGAGAAAGATTCTCTGGTCTATTGAGGCAAAACTTTCTGGCCTGAAAGAGAGATAGATGCTGCTCCTGAACTTGCTAGTAGCAGTCCTATGGTGAAGCATGGTGGTGGCAGCATCATGCTATGGGGATGCTTCTCATGGGACGCAGGGATGGAGAGACTGGTCAGAATTGATGGAAGGGTGAACGCAGAGAAAGACCGAGAGATCCTTGAAGAAAACCTGATGCAGAGTGCACATGACCTCAGCTTGGGGTGAGAAATAAAATCTACTCAAGGTAGATGAGTTGGTTAGCTGATCCTATCTAGCACTGGCAAGAGCGTTGTTATGGTTACAATGTGCACGGTGAGTGAGCCACTTTTTTCCTGTCCTCACAAAAGGTGCTCTAGCTAATGTCTTTTATTCTGGAAAACTGTGAAAGCAGACTTATTTGTGTGAAGCGTCAAGTTATTTTGTTTGTACTGCATTAAAGGTCACGATCCACTCGGTTTTATTATTACTTTTATTTTTATTGCTTTTATTATCTGAGCTTGGCTTGTTTAGCGCTTCAGTTCTCAGCCTATTGAGCATCAGCAGGTAATTTACTTGTTGTCAGCTATACATGACTGCGTAGTCCGCACAAACAAACCAGCTTTTGTGAAGAAACGCGCAGCGCTTTAGCTCGCTGTCAAACGTTCACAGCGTCTGGGCATGCGATCCCTGAGAAGCAGCTCTCAGCTGGAAAGCCGGATGGCTCTCGTTCTGAGTGACAGGTCTGAAGGCGACTTCAGCTTCTCTCCTGGTGCATGCTGGGAAAGCTGGCCTGCCAGGCAAACCCTGCACTTATTCACACAGGTGGCTGTCAGCGCTCAGCGTTAGCATGCTGTTAGTGCCGCAGCTGAAGGGATGAACGATGATTGAACTTAATGTAGGAGGATTAGCCGAGACAGAAAGGGATGAAAAACAGCAATGTTGCTCCTATGCAGGAAAAAAAATCGAAGCTTTTAGCTGTAAACTCAAACTGTCTCTGAGAAAGCCTGAGGGAGAAGAAGCAAGCTAAAGAAAATGGTGGTCGGAGTCGTTGAGTGACAGATCTTAATCCTCCTGTTGCCTCTGATTTATTGAGCAATATATCAACGTGGCCGATTCCACCGCAACGAGGCAGCAGATGAGATTGCAGCTCGTTGTCCCGTCGTTCATGCTCTCATTACAGATCTCGCATGTCTGTCAGCTGGGGAAAAGAAAAAAGCTTCAGTCTATTCCTATTAATGTCTCCAGTGGTGTTTCTGAAATCCTCTGTATTGGTAACTCAGGGAACGTGATGCATGGAAGCTGCTCACTGGAAAATGCAGAGCTGTATTATTTTTTTCTCAGCACTTCTCTTTCTCACCTCTGGCTGTCATGGTGTTAAATGGAAATATGTATAGCATTTTAAGCTGTGCAGGAGATGGACAGGCTTGTTTGCTTCTAATGCTCTGAATCCAAATAACTCTTTCTCTGTTCTTTGTCCTCGGTCATTTCCATTCTTGTAACTAAACGAAAATATGTTTTTCCATGTTTGAGTGCTTTTCTCATCTTAAAGCACACAAAACACAGTTCATGAACAGCAGAGAATACAAATACAAAAGTATTTGAATATGAATTTCATCTGTTTTGAAGTGCTCCGGGTTCTGAACATATTCAGACCCCTTCGGTTTTTGAAGACCGTTGTATTATACCTTTAGGTTAAAATATTTTTGCCAACAATCTACACAATAACTCGTAATGACAAAGTTGAAATCCAAGGTAAAAACCTGCTGCTCATCAACTAGCTAATACCATCTCTAGAGTGAAGCATGGTGGTGGTATCATCATGATACGGGTGTGCTTTTCAACAGCAGCAACAGGAAGAGTAGAACTGAGGGATGGATGAATGCAACCAAATACAGAGAGATTCTTAAATAAAACCTGCTCTGGTGCATAGAACCTCTGACCGCGGCGAAGATTCACCCTTTCAGCATGATAACAACCCGAAGCAGAGCGCCAAGAGAACACAGGACACCCCAAATGAAATCTGCAACACAATAAGGTGTGCAAAAGCTTAAGGAGTTTTTAAATAATTCTTTTGTTTATTGTCATGATTGTTATGGTGCACATTATTTATTAATTTAAAAGCTTCTATTAGAAAGTTACAGGGCTGATTTTCAGGGCCGGAAAAATGCAAACAAAAGCCTGAAACACGAACTAGTGAGATTCTTTGGATGGCTTAATGGCTGTATGTTTCTAATGAGGTTCTAAGCCTTAAAAGGAAACCCCCCTGCTTTAGGGTTCTGCGTTAAGCAGACAGAACCTTTTTTAATGGTTAAATCTTAGCGTTAAAGCCTAGAAATGAGAGTAGTGAAAGCAGATAAAATAAACTCTAAGGTTTAGACATCAAAAGCTGCACTGTTAAGTGGTGATTTGTGTTATACTAATACCTCTCTGATGATGGAACACTGAAAATGCCGTAAAAAAAAAAAGTTTGAATTTGCGGTCGCTGTCAGAGAGATTTCGAGCACCTTTCTAATGTATTCCCGACTGTTTCCATTGCTTTCTGTGTTAGCACCCCTTCCTGAACTCGCACCTTTCACACAGTGGTTGAGGCGCATGGACGTTTTTAAAGCCCTGAGCAGACGTTCACATGTTGTGCTGTGTCCAAGCGGCGCTGCCTTGCAGCTGTTGTCCAGTAAACGAGTGTTTGAGTTATTTTTACTGGCAAAGTTCATCAAGATTGCAGTGCAGAGAACTCCTTATAAAGGTAAAATATGCCTGGACGGAGAGTGTGCACTCCGCACTGTTTTTCTCTCAGCTTCTCACAAGCACACACATGCACACTCTCCTCTCTGCATCTTTGTGAGGACCTACCATAGCTAATTAATGCTATGATGCTTTTACATGAAAGTAACCCTAACTTTAACCTCAGGTCTTGCTCCTTTTTAGTCCTGATTAGTTTTCGATCGCAGTATTCTTACAGTAGTTCCAGCTACAGGACAAATCACAGGTTTATATTAAGGCAGAGGAGGAGATTTTGGAGAAACTTTGGAGCCCTCGCTCCAAAGCCACTCCTCCAAAACACATGAACGCGCACTGCCCGACTAGTCCACGAGCGAGAGTGTGGGGAGAGGAGCATAGACCATCGTCATCCTATCTAACTAACAAAATTCCCCAATAAACAAACCAGATGACTCCCTCAGTTGTTGCCATCCTTGAAAAGCCACAGCGATGTTCACTTTAGTTTAACCACCTGCTTTTGCTGCTTTCACCTGCTAGTCGGAAGGTCCTAATTCCCAATTGTGAAGTCGGAATAATGAGTAGGTCATGTTCAAGGGCTTTGTTGTTGTTGTCGGCACGAATATATATATATATATCTCATGATATGTTTTTTTCTAAATAGATTAGAAATAAAATAAACAAACACTGAATCCCTACAAAATAAAACCTTCAACACGTTACAGGGGTGAGGTCACATGGTCTCACACTCTCTCTTTCTATACCGTATCCTTTACTCTCTCACCCAGATGTGCTCTCCGAGACAAATTTGCACCGATTGACTTAACGTGAATCTTGGTATTTTGTATTTCCAACACAATTCTCTCGGTACCCTGAGAAGTTCGGTACCCAATCCTACTGTTAGTGTTTTGTAACAGTCAGATGTAAAGCTGTAACTTTAAGGCCGCCAGCTCACCCTTCCCAGAATCCAATGTGTCGATTTTGTTTACATATGAAATAACGATATGAAAACGGAATAGATCGGTCGAAAGAATTGAAAATATATCTACTTTGACAAAATATCTTCAACTTCACATTACAATTTCCGATCTATGGCTAAGGATGTCACCGCATTGTTGCAGATTGTTTTTTGAGCGTGTCACAGTGGAACATCGATGGCATCGAAAATGCAGACTCGCTACTTAGCGCAGAGGATTCTGGGAAGGGTGAGCTGGCCCCTTTAGTGTCTCTGCTGTATGAACGTCTTCAGGACTTGGTGTTTTGCACTTTCTCATGTTTTTTTCTAAATAGATTAAAAGAAAAATCTATACAAAATCACATGCGTTCATGACTGACCTGTGGCATAACTTACAAATGACTGTTTTCTTCAGCGTCTATTTGTTATACCCAATATTAATATTTTTCTACGATACACATCACCACATCACACAACCCTACTTTCTATAGTAACAATTCCGTTACATATACATATGTATTACGATATAAACGGACTAGAAATATGAAGTAAAGCTCCAAATAAACATGTATGCCATATTAAAATGTTATTTCTGTGAAGTGATGTTTGGAAAGAGTCTCCAGTGTCGGTTCTTTACTTCAAGAGTGAAAAATAAGCAGATGCCTTTTTCTTTTGTGAAACTTTCTTGGACTTTTTTTTATTTTTTATACAAAGTAAATGTAAGAGTTTATACTCGTCTACATTGGATTTCAGTAGTTTCTGTTGGAACGTAACCTAAATTCCTTTCGTTTCTCTTTCCCATTTTGTCCTGAGGGGATGCAAACTTTTGCACTCGACTGTATGTACTTCTGTGTAAATGGTACAGCGAGCATCTTGCTGTGGATGAGGAAACAAAATGATTTGCTCTAAGCATGAAAGTCATGTTTTTTCCCCTTGTGTTTTGTTGCTATGGTTTTTATACTAGCTTCTACATCCTGTAGTTGTAGATTTTTCACCCTAATGCCTCTTTGGGGGGTTTTTTTTTCAGTTTTTTTGCTCTTGACTGAGATTCCATCATGCTCGAACCTCTCGACATCTGAAGGTGGTGTGGATAATCTGACCACCTTCCGATCTCACACATACTGTAGCTCAGACAGTGAAATATGGCTTTCTTATATCTAGGAAGATGTACAGCTTAAAATGTGTATTTTATTGCAACACATGATGCATTGTAATGGTTTACAGTTAGGTTTAACATTGTTGAATGTCCATGAGAAGTTAGTTTCTGTTCTCTTACATTATCTTCTATAAATGTCTCGTAATGAAAAATGTCACCACAGCAACTATTACAGGTTTTACTTTGTTAAACAAGACTTTAAAAGAAAATCTGCTTATAGTTAGTCTTAGATTATGTGAATAGGCTTCCGTTTAAGTCCCTGTGTATGAAGTCTTGCTATAGAAACAGTAATATACTTGAACTAGTGCATTAATATAAACCTGTTGTTCATTGTTACAGGCAAAACTGCCTGAGATGTTCTATGAAAATAATGCACACTGTCTGACCAATCAGATTCAAGCATTCAACGGTACTGTGGTATTACAGAAAAACAGCTTTAAAAAGTTGCATAATTGTTGATAGTTTTCTGGAAGGTGATATTTATTTCCAGTGTTGCTTAGGGTTAGGTACTGTTCACATTTGAACCGATACTTGTATCGTGCCTGGAACTCAGTACCAGCGGTACTTTTTTTGGTCCTTTACTGTCTCTGTCATTAGAAATATATATAATTTCATTTAA
>JAQMYM010000038.1:161070-182655 GCA_030014255.1 Parauchenoglanis ngamensis | reverse complement strand
CTGGGAAGGGTGAGCTGGCCCCTTTAGTGTCTCTGCTGTATGAACGTCTTCAGGACTTGGTGTTTTGCACTTTCTCACTAACGTGACAAACTTCGAGAGAGTGATGAAGGAATGACTGTTTACAGCAGCTGTCACGTAAGCGATAACAGGAACTAGCTCATTTTGTGGCCATTCGACAATATGAAATATAACTATAAACAGCTGAAAAAAAAATACAGTGAGCTATTCTTTAATACAGTTATTAAAGACAGTTATAAATGTGGGCAAATTGCTGTGGGGGTAGAGAATTTAAACACTTTGGGCTGTTGCGCTATCATTTAGGGTGGTAAGAGTAATTCCATTTCATGTCAGTCCACATCACAACACCCTGTCATTGCTTATTTTCCAAAAACAGCATGCCCCCAATTGTTCATAGTCATTTTTACATTGGTATACAATAAGCTTTTTCAAACTCCCCATGACAATCCATGAGATACAAATATTTATAAATCTGCTAATAAGTGCAAGCAGAGGTGACGATGAGTCCATGTTACACGGCTAAAAAAACGTGACTTTTTTTTTTTTACTTCCGCAGGATGCGTTCAGGAAAAGAAAGGGACTCTTCAGGCTTTAAAACAAATGCATATAGTCTTTTGTTTTTTTTTGCCATGGTGGAAACTGTATTTGAAAATCTATTTTCCAAATGTCTTCATTTTTCACTTACAGCAGTATCAACCCCATGACTACCTGCTCCATAAATAACACATGTACATTTTAACAATCTTCTCTGGTTTGTGATAACATAACGCAATGTCTTAGACTAATCTGCAGTGGTGAAGAAATATTTCTCTTGTCTCAACCTAGGCGTGATCAAATTACAAAGCAGATTACATGTTCTTGTTGCAGTTTACAGCAATCTCTCTGGTTTTACTCTTTAGAACAGCTTCAGCTCTGTTGGTGGGTTTCCTCACATGAACTGCTCACGGAGCATTTCTATCGGATTAAGGTCAGGACTCTACTTTGGCCATCCCAAAATATTAACTTTATTCTTTTTTTTTTCCATTCTTTGTTAGAACGACGTGTGCTTAGGGTCGTTGTCTTGCAGCATAATCCACTTTTGCTTGAGATTCAGTTCACATTAAGATGTCCTGATATTTCCCTTTAGAATCCGCTGGTGTAATTCAAAATTCATTGTTCCATCAATGATGGCAATCAGATGCAGCAAAATGGGCCCAAACCATGATACTACCAACCCCATGTTTCACAGATGGGATAAGGTTCTTATGCTGCAATGCAGTGTTTTCCTTTCTCCAAAAATAACACTTCTATATCAAGTCTTCTAGCTTGTCCACGTGATCTTTAGCAAACTGTAGATGGGCAGCAGTGTTCTTTGGCGAGCAGTGGCTTTCTCCTTGCAACCCTGTCATGCACGCCATTATTGTTCAGTGTTCTCCTGATGGTGGACTCGTAAACATTAACATTAGCCAATGTAAGAGAGTACTTTAGGTGCTCAGAAGTTACCCTGGGTTCCTTTGAGACCTCATGGACTATTACATTTCTTGCTCTTGGAGTGATCTTTGTTGATCGTCTGCTTCTGGAGAGGGTAACCACGGTCTTGAATTCCTCTATCTGTCTGACTGCAGATTGTTGAAGTCTAAACACTTTAGGATTGTTTTGTAACCTTTTCCAGCCTGATGAGCATCGACAACTCTTCTTCTTCTGAAATCTCCTTTGTTCGTGCCATGATACACTTTCACAAACATGTATTGTGAAGATCAGACTTTGATATATATATACACTTGTGTTCTAATGAGACAGCAATATCTGTATACTTTTCACGTAAGACCCGTGTAACCCTGAACATGTAGAAACATGTAGAGGCTTTACACAAGCACACAATACAGAATAATGTCCACACAGTGCCAGGTGGCACCCTGTTCATCTGACACTGCCAGAGAAATCTCACCAGCTCCAGGCAAATACTCAGCGTTTGCCAATACTAATTACACCCCAACCACTGCTTTTATAGGGGAAGTTGGATTTCTCTGATTGTATACCATGTAAAGCTGAAGCTATTTTGTTTGACTGTTTGCATTGTTTCTATTTAAGGTTCTGACAGGAGGTACTTCTCTATCACACGCAAGATTTAGTAAAAGGTAGCACAGCTGGAGCGCAGACATGAGGGATTTGTAGTAGTCAGCCTGAGACGGTATGCTGGCATGCAACATGATTCTGTGTAGAATTTGCAGGAATTGCAACAAGCCATGACTACTAACCACTCACTCAGACCTTTTGATACACACCGTGGCATGTTCAGTGGTGCACGTGTTCATTCTCATGAATTTATAGTTGTTGGATCTTGGTGTAATATACTGCAATTATCATTTCACAATATATTGTCCTCTGAGAATTTCTTCAACACTGACCTAAACGACAACAAAATAATCAGATCATGATTGAGAACTTAACATCCAGTAGTAGCTCTACAGCCAAATTATACTGGCATACTAACAATGATCTGTTTAAATGGAAGCCATTTTATGTCACCCTGATGTTTTAAATATTAAAAAAATATTATGAAAGATAAATACTTTACTGTACATTGTTACCTTATGGCAATATCCCATTTCTCTGGATTAGTTAGTTTCACTAATTAGTATCACTGTTTAGCATTTTTAGTAGGTGGGCTTTTCTAATTATGTAATTGGACACTTGACATCTGGTTTTCTGTAAAGCTGCTTTGTGACAAAGTCTATCATTAAAAGTGTTATACAAATCGCTTGCATTTTAATTGAAATCTCCCACAGTCCTTCTCTCTCACACTCATTTTGAGCCACCCACATAAAAGCTTTGCACATTTATCTTTCTCTCAATCTGCATATTTTTGCTGCAAAGAAAAAAAATACTTACTTATCCTTGGCATTGTTTTAGTCTGATTTGTGGGAAAAGTATAATATTTTTGTTCCGTAAAATGTACGTTGTCTCATCCGATTTCCATCCGTCCTTTATGCCGCTTATCCATTGTGGATCACGGGGAAGCTGGAACCGGTAGGAGGAAACCCACGGAGGTAGAGGGAGAACATGTAAACTCAGCACAGGAAAGAGGATTGAACCCGGAACCTTCTTGCTGTGAGGCAGTAGTGCTAACCACTACACCGCTGTGCTGCCCTCATAGCCACTTTGCCAAAGTGAAGTCCAGTCAAAAGCTTAATATGACTAATATTACTTTTTGCAATTTTTTAAAGAAATGTAGTATTCCACTTTTTTTGTATTTGATGCAAGGACGAATAAAGACCGTCGTGAGGAGTGGATCCATAAAGCAGGAAGTGAAGAATAGTCCGTCTTAACAGATGAGTATGTGAAAGAACATTTTAAATTCCTAACTATAATTAAAATGTAACTTAAAAATATGCAAAAGCAGTAGTCACAGGGAGTTTCTGTGCAACATTTTGAACTCAGAGTGAACTTAAGGGTTACAAATATACAAATTCATACAAATTCCTTGTATACTGTAGTCTACTTGGCCCATAAAGCACAATTCTGGTTGAAAAAAGTGTGTACCAGTGTTTCAGCAGTCATTAATTGCTCAGAAAGCATCTTTTGATTGTTCTGTTATGGCATCATACCCCTATATACCACCCTAAAAAAAAAATTAACAGATTTCGCTGAGCTACACACGGGTTTGCTGCCTCTGCTGCGCTAAAACAGAGTGTCTTTGCCTCTGAAATGAACTGAAGGTTCATGAATTCTTAACTTCATCTTAGTCTTAGCTCTCCCGGGCGTTCTTCATTTCTTTCCTTTTTTTTATACATCGTGTGAACTTTCAAATGGAAACCGCTCAAGTTAATCCCCATTGACAAGCCTGTTACAGTTCAACCTTAACGTAGGGAATTCTCCGATCCTTGAGCTTGAAAATCCGAGTCTCCTCCGAGGAATGATTTTCAGAGTGATCCGGACAGCGGGTGGAGACCAAAAGCAGGGAATCACAGACCAACTGAGCGAGTTCTTTATCTCAGTGGCATCTTATTGAGGGTGGTCTGATTTCAAACACAGCATGACAGGTGTGCTATGACAGGAGTGATGCTGTGAGATTTAGCTAGTTTTACACTTTAAACTTGGTTTCGTTTTGCAGATTAGGTGGTTGGAGTTAGGCAAGCAGGCTTCATGCTCTATCCACATGTTCTACACTTCTAACTGCTTTTAAAATGAATGCGTAATATTTCTAGTGACTATTAAGAGCACATCCTGAAGTGTTTTATTCCTCTTGTACTCCAGCAGTTTACCAATGTGAAGGACATGTCATACTTTTTATCCATTGATGGGCACGTTTGGTGTTGTGGAACATCATGAAACAACTTTATCACTTATCACAATCTAGCAGCTATAAACAGTCTTTCCCTCACCAGCCTCACTTTCTATTGTTCCTTTGAAGTGAATTAAAAGATTAAAAGTCCAAAGACCTTCTTCCTGTTTTGGAAAACTCACAGCTTTACATAGTCTGACTGACAGAAATCAGCAGCACTGTATTGTATATAAATGGTTGTGTAGCATTTCTGGTCAATTCATCCAAAAGCTCCAGCTAAAACTTGAACAAGTTTAACATTTTAAAAAGATTCTAGCTAGAAATTTACACATTTGCTTTACTACATGACAACTAACACAAATTACAATAACCGGCAATTACATTTAGCTAAATACAAAACTCCTTTTGACTACCGATATATGAATTTGTGCCACAATCCATGGAAAATATACAACTATTATAAAGCTTGCCTATAGGCCTTCAGGACTGATGACCTTTGTTAGCAAATGTAGCGACAAAGTAGAGCCGCTGATGTTGTATGGAATAAATAAAAGTGGTCATAACCTAGGCTTATAATTTATCACTCTCTTTTCAGCAGTTAAGTTTTTCCCATGCTAAATATAGTCCCTGAAATTTTGAAGGCTCTTTGCCACTCATTTCAGTGGTTTTATTATGATCCAGAACAGAACATCATAAAAGGGAAATTCTTCCGATAACTGGCCAAACGTTTTCACTGTACTAGTCTTCGAACTGCTTGGAAGGTTTTCTAATCACACAATTTGACATTTTCTGGTCTTCTTGATAGAATTCTTTTAAATTAGTTTCTCGTTCCTCACAATCAATTTTTTTTTTTTTTCGATTCACACTGATAGTTCTGTGAGAAGTTGTTGATTGCTTCCACTATGTATTTTTAGTTTTTTGCAAAGCCCTCAATTTCGGGTCACCCTCGCGTCGTTTCTCTCGGCTGTGAGGCACCTCCAGCTTTAATGGTTGTCCTTGTGCTTGTGCTTGGAGCAGGAGCGTGTTCTGCTTGTGCATTTGATGCAGTGCCGCTTGCCTTCACGCTCCATTAGCCAGAGACGGAGTGGAGTGCTGCTACAGAGTGCTATTAGTACACCACCGAGACATGATGGAGGAGTGTTTGCTTTCGGGAAGTCTTTTTTTTTCTTTCTAAATCTTTCCACTGGGGACTCTAATGGCACAACAAACCCAGTTGATTATGACCAGTTGATGCTTGATCAAGTTTAATGCTCTACTTTGGTGGGGGGTGATGGCTCTTAATGATCACATCTTTTTTAAGCTCTGATTTTTGGATGTCTTTAATGTTTGGGCTTGACTTTTCAAGGCTTGACTTTTACCCCAAGACTTTCTCAGTCCTCGCTATAAGCCTTATGTTCCACAAAAGTATAAGAAATAGTTGTATGATGAAAATGGTAAGCACCAATGATGGCTTTGAGGTACTAATCCAGGATTGTTTCCGTACAGTGGATGGTACTGGAAAAACTTAGCAGATTATTGGAAAATAAGTTCTGTTGCTTTTTTTCCCGCTTGCAGCTTGGCAGCAGGATGCTCATGATAATTTCTCAAACTGATACCCTTTAACAGGCTCATTTTTTAAAAACAAAGCTTTTCAGACATGTAGACTAATTGGATGGCATATGTCCGTGCTTCATTGGCAGCACTGCCTGAAAGTGATTGCATGCAACATTCATGAGTCAGGGGAGTCGGAACGTCTTCTTCCGTCTCCTCTTGTTCCCCTCTTGACACTTTTGCATCTCTGTCTTATGGACACTCTGTCCCGTCTCTGTCTGGCAGCGTTTTGAGTCGAGGCTACATTCTTCCTCACGTTCCTGTTCCTGTCAGATTTTCTCTCCCTCCCTTGGTGAGAAGAGTAATCACACACCGTGACCCAGTAGCTGAATCCATCCTCTTCACTTTCTCTCCGTAATGTGAGGAAACGCTTGCGCTGGGTATAATTTGAATAGCAGCCCAGTCACACTGAAGCACCTCATTAGACATCCCTGTCACTAACTGAGGAGAAAGTGAATAGAAAATCAGAGAGAATGAGAAGGATTCCAATTCCTATTTTGTTTATATCCACCTCTAATCCAGTGAATTCACGTATTCTAAGGCATGGTTTAAGGTGTGTGACTTGGGTGAGGCCGTGTTATGTTTGCAGGAAGCAACTAATCACATCCTATCCTCAATAATCTTCCACTGTAATTGTGTGCGAGTATTGCTGGCTGTATTTTTGCCAATGGCCCGTTCAGGAACAGGCTTTGGACTGTTGTAATTGAGAATTTGAATGAGTTTTTTCCCCAAGGTCAGCCAGCTTTAATTGGAAAAATAACTGCCAAAGATTGTTCCAAGATTGGCTGTATTGTGATTTGAGCTTTTAAGTTTTTACCATTTTTAATAGATTTCATTTTTATCCAGTTTAGCCAGAGCCAGTCTCTCACTTCAGCTTTCCAACCACATGCAGCATTGCCAAACGGTCTAGAACCGTGTTTCTCAATCCTGGCCCTGAGGTTTGTTTTCTCTTCTGACTAGCCCAGTTCAACCTAGTTTGAGCCTGTTAATTAGCTGACATGTTGAATCTGATGAGTTGAGACCAGGAACAAAACACCAGAAATACACAAGTTGATAGTTATCCAGGACCAGGCCTGAGTAATGCTTGCATACTCCATTTTGGAAAAGAGTGCCAAGAACTATACTTGTTATACACAAGGGTAAAATTTTCCCTTCCTTCAGGTAGAAAGAAATTTTCTTGGAATTTCTTGGCTCACTGAAATGATCCCTTCCACACTGTAGAGTTCTTTTTTTTTAATCTGTTTTCGAACTTTCAATAAGGTCTGTGATGGAGGTTTTTTAATACTACATAATAAGGACCAGTCTTGGTTTTCAAATATTCAAGTGATGAGAACTCTTTGGCAAAATGCATAATGCATTGTACATTCATTAGTTAGGCAGACATTTTTATCCAAAGCAACGTACTATATAGTAGCTGAGGTTTGCTCATGAATGAGCAGGTGGTATGGGGATTCGAACTCACAACTTTACCATCAGTAAAATAGAACATCTTTATTGTGTAATTGCAATGAAATTGTAGATACTATATATACCAGTTTGTAGATAAAATAGTTCAGCAAAGTATTATTAGCAGGTATCTTTGACAGCTGAAGGTGCAATAGTGCAGTAAAATAAATAAATAGTAACATCAGCACAGTGATATTCAATGATGGTTGAGTTCCAGATACTATACACTCTGTATGTATCTATTATATAGTATAATATCTACTAGCAGTCCAAAGCTGAGCCACACTGCATGGAACTTTTTATTTGAGCCTAAGTTGCTTAAATAAGGCAACCTTTCTGCAATTTAATGTGTTTTTGTGGTGTTGTTGTTTTTTTCATTTCTAGAGATTGATATTGAACGCTGCGTCCGGGAATCCATCAACCTCTTCTGCTGGACTCCCAAGAGCGCCACATATCGGCAACACGCTCAGCCACCTAAACTGACCAGTGATGGCAATGGATTTGGGAAGACTACAGTCTTCTATTCATCAGAGTATCAAGATCTACCGAACACAGATCTGGTGAGTGTGCTAAGTGTTTTCCATTTAAAATGGGGTTTGGGGGGGTGAGGGATTATTGACTCATTCGGGTACCATGGTGTCATTCATTTCATTTGGAGAAATGACAGTTGGGTTTGACTTCTGATGTTGGTGTAACACCAGCTGAGTCACCAGTTTGGACTCCATGCCATTTTTCCTGCAAATACTGAGCCGCTTATGCGAAATCAATAAAGTTCTGGATACAAATTTCACCTAGTGCTAAACTAAATTCTTGCCCAACAATGTCAATCAGAGTTCAGTAAGTCTAATTTATTCCAGATCTGCAGTAGGTTGGTAATTGAATCTCCACTGAGATCATGCACACCACACACATTCAGTTAGGAATAAATCTTTTCTCACTGTCAGGTTCTTAACCACAGATGGTACGATACATATTGCCGACTTTTAAAATGTGATGACTGACGTGTAGGTTTATACATGGGGTTCGTTTGAGGAGAATATTTTTAATACTAACTTGGAAAGTTGGGCATAGAATGCAGTCAAATGAAAGATATGAAAAAATTGTTGAGTAAGGCTTATTAAGGCATTTAGTCTTACTGAACCCATTATCTACCACCCATTATGTGTCACATTTTAACACATATTAAATCTAGTACATGTATTATGTTTGGTGTCCAATGCTGAGTTAACCATCGAAAATCTAATTAAATCCATGATGAGGATTGAATTGAAAAAAAAATCAACGCAGGTTGTGCCATTAAAACAATTCTGACCACACGCATTCAGATAAGAATGAATCCTTTACCAGATGTTCCATTATATGTAGAAGATTTCTGAAATTGTGGGTTTGCACTGTGGCGGGGGATTATAGTGGTGACTTGGGAAGCAGTTGGATCATGGTGAACCTGGGAAGCGGTTGGAACATGACTTGGAAGTGGAGATTTCAAAATAAAGAGGTGAGAATGAGGGGAGCTGTGTGTGGGCGAAGTATAGCAAACAATAATTGGCTCAAAGCAAGGAAGGAAACTACCAGACTTTGTGTATATTCATTTTGACATATTGTACAAACATAGAAGAATAGGGTTTTGTAGCGCCAGAATTCTGTCATGACAAATGGGTCAGATGCAAAGCACTCTTTCTGAAGTTCCGTAACACACCCTCGGTTTCTATTTTTATTCCAGCTTGAGGTTTAAGAGCACTCTACAGTATCTGTCTGGAGCTCTGAGTTCGGCGTGCTTATATGGCTTTCCATGGGAAAGAGACTATTTGTACTTTAGGCTACAGTTACAGCTGTAAGCTTAAAAATAACAAAGTTGGAAGATTAATGTGTAACGAAGTACGTTTTTATGAAGAATGTCTGGACTGGATTTGGATTTCATCCTTCTAAGTTAATTACTGGACAAATCTGACCCATGTGCAACACTATCCGGTTGTTACTAATGAAATCTAATGCCACGTCTACATGTTAATGAAATGTGACTTCTGAGATCAACACGGTCCAAATGAGCCATATTTCACACCAACTTCCTTTTCATATGATGTCGGACAAGTGAAAGAGATGGAAGACAAATTTTGAATTCAGTTTTCAGTTCGGAACTGGAGTTATTGCAGACGGAAACAAGTTCCCTTCTTTAATCAGTACTGGTGATCATCTTCTACCCTCTTTAGAAGAGGGTGCTGTACATTTCCATTTCCATCTCAACAGTTGAGGTTTGTGCTCAGCAGCTTGGACTGTCACCATGAATCTGTTGGTGTGTGTGTCTTATTTATGGTGCAAGATGAGCAGTCATCTCCAGATGGAAGCCGAGTTCAGGGGTTGTTCTCGTGCACACGGGGGCCTCACGCTTTCATCATAAACATGTCAAACCTCTTGACGCCTACCCAACCTTCACCTCCACCACCCAGACCTGAGCCAGACCCTCTGTCCATACTCTAATCACTCCATAGCCAAAACCTACCCAAACCCTACCCATGCTATAATCACACTATACCAATTTGTCGTAAACTGACATTCTGCCCAAACCTATCTCTCAGCTTCTGCTTAAACTTTACTTAGTCAACCAGTCCAGTTTTTCAAGATCTCTCTCAACTATTAAACTCCTTAAAACTTGACCAAGCCTTTCTTTAATCCTATTTCCCTGAATTCAACCAAGCATGTTTCTCAGCCTCTGCCTAAAAGTCTACTAAAGCTAAACTGAGTCTGTCTCCCAGCCTCTCCCCAAACACTATCCAAGCTCGACTAAGCAGTCTCTTAGCTTCTACCCAAGCTCTTCTCAAATTCTACTTAAACTTAACCAAGCCTGTCCCTCAGTCTAGCCCCAGATTTTACACAAACTCTAGCAAACCTATACTTGAACAAGTCTTGTCTCCAAGCCTCTCCCCATATTCTGTCTCTCAGCCTCTTTCTTAACCCAAGTTCTACACTCAATCAATTTTGTATTTTAGCCTCTTCCTAAATTCTACCCATACTTGATCAAACACTTTCCAAATGCTACTTAAACTTGTCCAAGTCTCAGGCTTCTGTCCAAACTTGACCAAATCTGTCTCTTGGTCAAATTTAATTAGAAAATGGGTGGATTTTAGGCAGAGACTAAGTCAGTCTCTCAGCCACTTCCTGAACGGTACTCAAACTCAACCAAACCTGTCTTTTTGCCTCCACCTAAACTCTACTCAAATTCAGCACAAACTTGACCTGGCCTTTCTTTTAGCCAATTCCCAAGACTTTACACAAATTAAACCCAAACCTGGCTAAGCCTATGATTCTACGCTAGTCTCAACTCTACTCAATTTCTACTCAAATTCAACCCAACTTTTAGCCAATTCCCAACTTTTACTCAAATTCAACTAATGCTCAAACAATCCTGTCTCTCAGCCTCAGCTTAAACTATTAAACTATTCACATTAATCTACTAGATAAGGAGTTGAGCAAATAAAAATGACACGTGTGATTTTTCCAAACTTGTTTGATTCAGCTGAAAAACAATGTTGGACCCTATTTCTAGAAAGTCAGTTTTAACAGTTATTGCGGGTGTGTTATGCTGTCCATGTGCTATCCACATATTTCAGCTAGCATTACCTTCACCCTCATTCCTTCTTCACCTTTGTAAACATTCATTATGACTGTCTACACCAAAATGATGGAAATCAATACTGCAAACTGACAGATCCGGCTGGAAATTGGCTGATGAAATACTTGTCTGATCTTCTGGACATACTGTTTTGCTTCTTGTCTACGCGGCTCACTAGCTCTTTTTATTCCCAGTACTGGCTATAGTAGTTACTTATACTATTTTCTGACTTCCAAATAGCTGGGTCTGTAGTTCTTGATATGTTGTGACTCGAAGTCATCCAGATAGTTTTGCAAACTGTTTGGAGGAGTTTGTTTTGTTGCTTTGCTTGAAAATCCATTTTTGCCGGATTGCTGTGTCAGGTTGAGATAATGCATCTTTAATTTTCCACACTTACTGCAGACCTTCATTTGATGTTCCAAAATCAGAAAAAGCTTTCATTTCTGTCTTCACTGGCAGCTTCCCAAAGCCCACTCTTCAACTCAAAAGCTCTCTCGTCTGCTCATCTAGTGCGTACTGAAGCGTTTGTCCTAATTTTCCACCATTCTGCAGCTGAACACTGCCTCGTGGCTGGCACCGTGCTGCTGCAGATATCCGTGGCCACTTCTATTTCTCAGAACAGTCACCTGGAGGAGATTTCATCTCATGTTATGAGATTCCATAACATATTACACACTATATAACACCTAACACTTCTGGCACCAAAAGCAATTTTGATCAGACTATAGAGCTCATCCAGACTGATTTTGCTTTGCTTTTTCTTATTAGAACAATAATACCTTTAGATCCAAGCGCTGTTATATTGAGATGCTTCGTAATTTTGGCTTTGCTCTTAGCTTATTGTTTGATTTACTAATGTTTGGAAATGGATCATACACTCTGCCAAACACTGAATCATTTTTAGCCTATAAAACTGCCAATGTGTTTAGTCTAATGCCAAGAAGACTCGTGCTTAAAACCGTGCACGAGTGTTTGCAGAAATCCGGGTCTGCATTAATGCATGCATTTGTATTTACAATATTTTATAAGGACTATGTTGGTCAGTTTATTAGGAACAAAATAAATAAGGTAGATTTTGCTTTCTGTCTACCTGAAATCTTTTCCTTTACTGAGAAATGAACAGAAAACTTGCTTACGCAAAATTTTCTTAGTATAGTTTAAGATTAAAATTTTAACACTGTAATAATCAAGTGCTTAGGCGTTGTTAGTTTTTACACCTAATTTGGATTTCGGTTCAGTCTCAGTATTTTGGTAGTTTTAGACATATTTTGTCATTCAGTTATTGTTCATCTTAGTCCAGACTTTGTTCGTGAAAAGTTATCTAAAACTTTCAGTAGCCAGGTTTCCATTGCACATGAGAAGTGATATTTTAGAAATTTGACAAACCACAATTGCAAATGATGTGTGATTAAATTTGCGTTTTCTCCTCTTGTGGAGCACTCTTTTTTTTTTTTCTCTCTCTCTCTCTCTTTTTTTTTTTTTTAAAGAAAGGTAGCTTTTTCATGTGATCCTGTCAAGTAACTTGTATGCGCAAGGTGGTGAGGGCATGACTAGCTGTTGTAACGTAAGCGATAACAGGAACTAGCTTGTTTCTTGGACGTTCCATAATATGAAATAAATGGATGCATAAGATGACATGGTGTTCTTTAATAAATATAGAACTGTTAGCATTTGCAAATGCTGTATAGAGGGTATAAAGGGAATAAATAAAACACTTCTGGGTGGGAATCCTTACTCATCATTTATTTGGTGGATAAATGTTATGTCTTAAGACTGTGTGGTGAAGCAGACAAGCAGGAGAATTTAGAAAACAGACAAATATAAATGAAATTGCAGCTTTTCGTTATTTTGGATTAAGATCACGTTAATCCTTACGAACAATTTCTCAAATGTCATTCATTTTGATGGGTGCTGCTGCTCGTCTCATTTCCATGGTGGTATAATAGGTGTGTGGTTGTCATTTCTTAGTCATTACAGCCAGATGTGTGTCCAGAGAAGCCATCCTCCATGCACTCCTGATAAGACGCGTCACTGTGAGGACATTTCAGTGCTAAAACTGGCATCGCTGCCAGTCTGTAACCCATTTCTGTTTCAGAGCAGCTTTAATATACAATTTCAGATAGTTTGGTGCTTAGGACACCATTCCTGTAGTCCTTTCCAGATAGTAACCACTTACTGTAAGTGCTTGTTGTAGGGCTAGTGGCGTGTCCGATAGGCTTGATTGTTAATAGGCTTGATTGTCCATAACGTGTGTAGGCAATATCTAGGGTAGGGCGCAGCACACTGCATTAAAATCATGCAGATAAATTTCAGGATAATAGGAATCTATTAGGAGGAGAAAACCCAACAGCCCAATTCCTTTTAATATGAACAGACACACACCTATGATTGGCTAGCGTCTCACTAATCGACAAGCAGGGCCGGTCATGTTCTCGTTGAAATATGATCATGGGTGGATATAAAAACTGCTCTCTATTTCTGTCTTCCAAGTAGGACAGGTTTTACCTCAGGGGGAACAAGTGCTGCCCCAAAAAATGTCATCATGTAACTACTGAATGGAATGTGGATTATTTTGAAGGCCATAGACCGTGATAATATTGTGCGTGTTTAATATTACGGTGTATCATATGACTGATTAAATGGCTCAAGTCCTATTTTGACCTTTGAGTACGAAACTAGTTTCAGTCTGGAAAGGATTATAAGATTATTAATAATCCTCTTAAAAATGCATTCCTTTATAGCCGTGTGGTACTCGGTACACTTCCCTGCTGTCTGGAGTATTCTGAGGTCCTTCTTGAGCCATTCAAGGTTGTCAGTGAGATGAGCCTGAATGTCAAAATGCATCAACAAGGTCGAAGTGAATCACCGTTTTGGGGCACCTTTTTTGTGCTATCTAGGTTGACCAGTACGTGGCACGCATATAAATTCATCTCAACACGCCAAGTTCTAGCCCTCACGGCCAGGTCACGCTATCTCGCTCTGTTTCTGTCTTTCTATTTCTGCTTTTCTCTCTCCTCACTTAATCTCGTACTTAAACACATAGCCATGGCCATAAGTAAACTTGGCAAACTTGCTATGTAATTCATCGATTTATTAAAAACTTTTCTTTGTTTATCTAGTCTTTTCTACCTAAGCTCTATTTTCAACACGTTAGACTACTCAACCTTACATATTCATTTTCCTAGGTTTCTATTCCTTATCATCAGCCCGTTCATCTCATTCTCATGAATGCCTTTAAGAATCTCTTCTACCGATTCTATTAAATACAAAGACAAGATCTGATTTCTTCTGCTTTGTGGAGCATTATTGTGACACTATTTCATACAGTAGTATGCGACCTGATATATGACGTGCTTCCCAATACACTACTTCATACCTCCAATCCTACAGGTAATTCACGGGGACTTGTACAGTTTACGCACCACATCAACGAACCCTAATAATAAACTAATTGACACCATGTCATTGTTTAGAGCAGAAAAACAGATAATTGTTGAAATGATGTTTGTTTTACTTTTATGGAAGGAGTCTCCAGTGTCGGAGCTTTGTAACAGTCACGGTGCTTTGTAAAGATTTCCATTTTCTTGGGAAAATAACATTGCATGTTTTGTTTTAAACATAAGCAATAACTTGTTTTACGAATGCTTTACAGCATTAAATATAACTATGAAGCATTAGTGTGACGTGACACCGACAGTGTGACGTGTTTGAAATTTAAATGTTTTGGCAAAAAAAAAATTGTGTGTAATCAGAATAACGCAGTTTGGACGGTATTGTTATGTGAAAATAATACAATTAGGGGTGGTGTCACAGTTGTAGAACTTTATATTCCATAGTGTTTTAATCCATACTTGTTAAACAACTCATCATTTGGCAAATATGTTGATTTGTCTTGTCTTCAATTTTTTATCATGACTTCCATTTTTGATCCTGTCCCAGAGGTGCATCGCTAATCTCTCTGTCTCTCTCTCTCGCTCTCGCTCTCGCTCTCTCTCTCGCGCTCTCTCTCTCTCTCTCTCTCAGTCCCGTGAGCCCCTGAAACTCTCCGAACTCAAGGCTGAAGTGTCCCCCAGGATCTCGGCCGAGGATCTGATTGATCTGTGTGAGCTGATCGGCCCGGCTCACTCTAAAACTCCTGTAAAGAGACCCAAGGCTGTCAAAACCAAGATCGTGGCAGTAGACATCCGGAACAACGAAGAGTATCCTTTAAACACTGAGCTACCAACTTGCACTCACTCCCTGACTCACTCATACGGCCACAAAGCCAATTCCTGCTTATTTCCAGGCCACTTTAATAAACACCACATTGTGATCAGTGAGGTAAAATGAAGTCAAGCCAATCCAAAAAACATTCTAATAAATGTCACTATAAGATGAAATATATTTTTTACTTTATATACAAAGCAGTATACTTATACTGTTAATGTAACATTATTAAAATATGCATTTAAGTTTCAACTCTAAGGAAAAATAATTGTATAGCAATATGCACAATAGACAGATATTTATTGCAGGGTAAGCATGTGTTTATTTTTTTTATTTATTTCTATTAGGAAGATCTGACCACTTTGACCTTGTAGGGACAAAATGTAAGTTTTATTTAAAACAACTAAGCAAGCCAAAAGGTTTCCTTTTAATTACTGAAATTAAGGTTAGAATTAGGTGTATTAATTAGCATTAATTATGTCAACGAAAGGTCCTCACAAGGATAAAAAGCCGTGTGTGTGTGTGTGCCTCTAAATCCTCTCTTTAAAAACAGCATGAACACATCAGACTGAAGCCACTGATCCATCGCTGCTGGGTTGCTGCACTCACACACCACCTGCCTTCTCACCTTAAAGAGCTCTGAGAGTGCTGCGATTGCCTGATTCCTGCACACACACTGCCTACACTACACAGCAGCTTACCCAAAGCACCATTCTCACTCTTACACACACACACATACATCATGCAGTGCCAGCTCATGCTCCATATGGCCTTCATTCCACATTCCTCTTTACTTCTAAAACAAATTAACCAGTGGATTTTTTTTTTCTTTGTGCTGCCAGAACACATTACACTATGACAAGTAGCAGGTAGTAGATCATCAGTTATGTGTCTCAGCTAGTTACTGGATTGTTGTTGGAAAGTTCAAATGCTGTCTGAAGCTATAAAGAGTTGGATAAAGGCGTCTGTTAAGTGAATAAACGTAAATGATACGTGAAGGAAATTAAAGTCTTCCTTTGTTGCCTTTAGAGCAGAAATGTCAAACTTAGCATTCGCCGCAGAAATACAGTTACTGCATTTCCTTTGGCCTCTCTGAACTTATGGAAAGTAATAATGAAAAGCCCTGAAGCACATTTTTACTCACATTACAGGAAATATTAGCCTAATATAATGATTTCATGCACACTGCTAAATGAATGAAACCATTCCGTCAGGTTTTTTAATGTTCAAAGACAGTGCATGGTCGTGCATACGTTTATAACGCTTTGTCAGTTGTAAGTGAATATATTTAGGGCCGGATTTATTAAGCAGGGCAAATTAGCATGAGACCGCAATGAGGAGCGGAAAAAAGCTGACGGGAATGTCCGGTGATTCCGCAGGTGATCCACTAACGATGCACAAATTAATGAACACAGACGCAGCCAGTTCATTTTAATAATGACCGACACCATCTACCAGGAGCAGTGCAAATTAGCGTAGAGTCACAAAACAGCTGCGTGAATCCTTCTAGCTGAAGCTTTCTAATTGTCTTTGATTTCCTCCAGCAAATTAAGAATAAGGTGCCTTGGCGACCGTTATGTTCTCGAAACGTCTTCCTTTGGCATTCCAAATAAATTAATACGAGTGGAGAAAATTATCTCCCGTCTTTTACAAAGCGCTCTGCGGCGTCTTCTCTGAGCAGCGACTGTAACAGCCGTGTCGAGTAAAATGGGTTAAGGCATGCTTTTTTGGCTTTAAATAATGCCTCAATTAGCTGTAAATTGACTACTACAAACCTTTTAAATCACACTGGAGGATTCATTTAAATAGTCCACCAAATTTTGCAGTCTGAAAGGAAAACGCCTACAAACACACTGACATTTCACTGGGTATCTTTAGTCAATCCTAACAGTCAGTTTTAGCACTTAAAGAGGATTTGTGCTGGAGCAAAGTAGTAGTTTTCCAAATCTGGCCATAAATATGATTCAAAGTTATTCAAACTATGTGATAAAACTATACACGACAGCTGCATGAGCGCTGACATAAACCTACATAAACGTTTAATAATAATGTGCATCAGTTGGAAATTGGAACTGAACTCATTCTGAAATACTTTCTCATTAACCATGCTAACCCTAACCCTAGGCTCAGGATCCACCCTGGATAAAGCATTTACTGAAGATGAATGAATGAATTTTATAGACTGGCTTTGATGCTCATAATGTTAAAGCTGGTGTTTCCAACCTTCCAGTTATTTATCGATCTTCAGTAAGCGCTTTATCCTGGTGAATCCGGAGTCTCTCCCGGGAATTTTGGAAATGAGGCAGGAATGAGTCCAGTCCATAGTATGACGTTCGTACTCTTCTTGATGTAATTAAATGTCGTTCTACGGACTCAACAGCAGCTGTTATGCTAGCCCAAGCTCTTCTTTCATGCATTTGTGAGTCTTATGTAGTCCATGTTTACTTCCTAGCCCTCCTGAACGACTGACTCGGTCCTGAGAGGTGACTCTACGACTAATTGATTTTTCAGAAATTGTCAGCACTTGCAGTTCCCCTGATGTGACACAGTACTTAAAAAGAAGGACGATTCAATTACTCCAGGACCCTCATTATAGAAAATCTCTCTCATGCTTTCTCTGTCGCTCTATTGTGAGTTATTTGGCCTGGGGTTTTCCTGAGCCTCCTCTCTCTTCTTCTCAGGGCTTTGGATTCTAACCCTCATTAAGTTAATTTTCCGCGTTCTCGTCCCGGCCGTGGCTCTCCTGCTCCCGAGAGACTGGCTTATCTGCTTCATTTATCTCCATCAGGTGTTCTCCTGTTCTCATCCTCATCTCTGTTACGCTACTGTGGAGCTGCGATGTTTTAGGAAGCCCTGCCTTTCTGTCAGGAGCATTAACTTCTACAGCTTCTCGAGAGTTATAAAACTACACGCTGTACCTTTTGGAATGAAAAGACACATTTAACTGCGTGACGTTTTCAGATTGAAATGTTATTGGCTGTATCAGTTTGACCCTTGACCCCGGAGGTGCAGCTTCAGCCGTGGTCACGTCCCAGGCAGCATTAACGTTCCGTACAGCACGGTGTTTGGGCCGGACGGAGAGCTGCTGCAGTGCCCCAGCACCAGCACGCTGGCCAGCTACAAGAGCCGAGTCGTCGTCATCCTCAGCAACGTCACCAAGAACGCAGCAGCGGTCAGTACAACATCTGTCTGTCTGTCTGTCTCACTCTTTCTTTCTGTCTCTCTCTATCTCTAACTCTCTGTCAGTCACTGTCTGTCTCTTGGTCTCTGTCACCTTATCTTTCTCTACCTCTGTATCTGTGTGTGTGTGTGTGTGAGTGTGTGTGTGTGTCTGTTTCAGTGCACTCACTGTGGCTGCATTTGTTTCCTGCAGTTTGCGGCTCACTTGGTGAAGGTGAATTTCCTTCGTGTGTGTGTCCTGGATGGTGGCATCAACAAGATGAAACCCACCGGCCTTTTAACCGTGCCCTCTCCACAGATCTAAACTCTCCTCTGCGCGTGTGCGCATGTGCGCGTGCTTGTCTATGTGTGTCAGTCAAAAAAAAACATTATTTGTACCATGTATTGAATATGGCATGTGAAACAGATCTTGGGTTTGTGCTTCAATTTCACTATTGATGTCTAAATCTTCATTAACTATAAGGGCATTTCACTGTAAAAAAAAAAAAAAAAATTAATGTAAACTTTACAGTAATTTACCACCCACCTGAGCTGTCATGGTCAGCTATAAAACATGTTAAAGTAACGCGTACCCCAGTGCATTTTCTTGTTGCAGGATACAACCGAGCTGAAACGTCTTAACTTTGATTAGTTGAGCTCAGTTGTTCAGACTTTGAGTTGGAGTTCAGAAGGTTGTGTGTTCAGTTCCCAGCATTGCTCAGTTGTATCCTGCAACAGCCAAATGCACTAATGTGCTGGATTGTGTGTTGCTTTATACCCATGTAAGATATTACAATACGTTATTGGATTGCCTGTAAATTCTACATAATTTTTTTTTACAGTGCTCATCATATCATCTGCCATTTACTGTAATAAAGGATAAATTAAACCTTTTTTCTATTCTAATGTTGGCACGGTAGGGATTCTCATTTTGAGTGTGTTGAGAGAGAGAGAGACTGAATTGGTTATCAGCTTGAATGGCAGCCGTAGGCTATGACAATGATTTATACTGCATCCTTTAATGTACTGCACATTAGAATTCTTTATACCACGATTCTCGAATCTGATTGGTCAGAAGGGCGGTGATTAATTTTCAATGACAGCAGCAAATACGTTATTGTTTCTATAGTAACAGCTTACACAGGGTCCACTTGTATGGTGGACACGTCACATAAACAGATTAAAAATATGTGGATTTGTTGATATGGTTAAATTTTGCTGTGTATTTAACATTTATGGAAGGACTCTCCAGTGTCAGCGCTTTGTAACAGTTGATGGTAAAGCTGTAATGTTATGTTTTACAACACAGGAAAGTCTTTTTTTTTTATATGTATATATATAATGGGGGCTTAATGACTTCAAATGGGGGAAAAATGAGATGCTGCTCTAACAAAAGGGATGATAAGAATGAATTATTTTCATGGATGTTCCATGATATTAATTATAACTATACATACATATTTTATACTATAACTATTAATAAAAGTATAAATGGGTAAATAGTATAATCTTTTTTTTAAACAAATAAAAAATGTAATCGTTAACAAATAGAAGAGGGACACCATATGTCTTTTTTTTTTCTTACATAACATAAACACTATAGTCTTAAAGACTTTCCCAAGACAAACCTGGTTCATATTAATCAGTAATCAGCATCTTTGTTGGCTAGTGACACTCAACTTTAACACTCAAAAGCTTCGGAAACAGCTCAGCTGATTTGTTTTCTTTGCCATGATCACTAGGAGGTGAATTTTATGTAGCTACTAATAATTATACATGATCATAAAACCTGTAAGCTTCATTTTACTTGTGGTTTGAACAGCATGGAAACAAATCACTTTATTATTAACATCTAATTACAAAAGACCTGAAAGTTACAATCATCTTCAGGGCTACTGAAAATGAAAACCGTATACACATGGCTCCTACATATATTGTGTGTGTGTGTGTGTGTGTGTGTGTGTGTGATGCAATAAGAGACAGTTGTGACTGTCATCTCATAGTCATTAGAGCAAACCGAATCTGCAGAGCAAACTCTCTGTTCCCCTCACACGCCGAGCAGCACCGGCACACAGTCTGGCACCGCACACGCACACACTCACACACACACACACACACACACACACACACACATATATATATACCGCCTGCAGACTGAGCAGTTCTGTGGGTGGAGGAGGAAAAGAGATGTAGAAATAATGAGAGAGAGAGAGGATCTGATTATGACTAATGCAAATGTGAAGATCTTTATATTAGGTTCAAATGACATGATTTGCTGATTTTTTTTTCTCTTTAACAAGCTCTGCCAGTGTGTTTTATGTGTGTGAGTCTTTGTAGAGAGCTGAGTATCAGGATCAAGATTGTCACAGAGTAGGAAGTCTACACAGCTTGACTTGTGTTTCAATCTGAAAGTGAATTTAGTAGTGAACCTTCACAAAGTTCACCTGGAGATAATTTCCATAAAGTCTGGTTAAAACGTTAAAATCCACGTCTAGTCACATAGTGCTGTAGAAATGACCCGAATATCAGGGAAAAAACCCTTCTTCTTCTTCATCTTTTTTTTTGTTTACATTTTCTTTTCCTTCTAATTCATCCTCTTCTTCTTTGGCTCGTACTTGTAGTTTTTCTTTTAGTTTTTTATTTTCCTGATGCCTTTTTCTTCAGTTGTTGTGATCCTTCTCCAGCTACTGCTTTTATTTTTTCTGCTTTTGTTCTCTCATTTGTTTTGCTTTTTCTTCTTATTCCTTGTTCTTAGTTTTAATTTTCAATTTTTTTTCCTTAATATCTTCTTTTATTATTCTTGTACACCATCTGGCTGAAAGTTTGTGAACACCTGACCTTCACACTCATGTGTGGGTGTTCTCCAAACCGTTGGGAACAGACAATTGTCTAGAATGTCTCCGTATGCTCTTGTATTAAGATTTCCAGATGCCAAGAGGCCCAAACCTGTTCCAGCATGACAATTATCCTGAGCACAAAGCAAGCTCCATGAAGACATGGTTTTCCAAGGTTGGAGTGCAAGAATTTGAATGTTCTGCACAGCCCTGGCCTCAACCCCACTAAACACCTTTGGGATGAACTGGAACACAGACTGCACCCCAGACATCCTCACCCAACATACATGCCTGACCTCACTAATGCTCTTGTGGCTGAATGAACACAAATCCCCACAGCCACGCTCCAAAATCTAGTGGAAAGCCTACCCAGAAGAGTGTAGCTTATCCATCCATCCATTATCTATAGCGCTTTATCCGTCTGGGTCGCGGGGAAGCTGGAGCCAATCCCAGTATCTTCG
>JAQMYM010000038.1:116206-126778 GCA_030014255.1 Parauchenoglanis ngamensis | reverse complement strand
AATTTGCAAAAACCTCAAGTAAACTTTTTTCACGTTGTCATTATGGGGTGTTGTGTGTAGAATTCTGAGGGAAAAAAATGAATTTAATCCATTTTGGAATAAGGCTGTAGCATAACAAAATGTGGAAAAAGTGATGCGCTGTGAGTACTTTCCGGATGCACTGTAAATGGATAAAAAGTTTCCAGCTAGTGTTTGGGGTGTTTTTTTTTGGTGCTAAACAAGGAACTTTTCTTCCAAAGAATTCTATAAAGACGTAAAGGGTTAATATATTCAGTTATTTAACAATTTCTTTAAGTTGATCAGTAAGTTTTTTTTTTGGCTATGTAAAATGCTGATTCACTTATATTAAGCATTTACCTGAAGGGTCTGGTACAGTCTCCCAGTGCACATCTCCCTCTTTGTGCTGGATCCAGTCACAAAGGCCTTGATCAAAGGAACAGCTCAGATATCCAGCCTCTAAAATACCAAATACAGCATTACAAAGCGATTCAAAAAATGCAGCTGGATTCCAAAAAATAACACAAAACACAACTCTGAACCCAGTACTGACGTAGTCAGATGAGCTGTAAACTAGCATCAATCGGTTTGTTGGAGAAATGGGTATTTGCACCCTTTAAGTGGCCAATGAAAGCTCTGTCCATGCCAGACTACTGATCCTGTTTTAGCTCTGAGTGCCAGCATACAGACTGAAATCGTTAGACAATTTGCGTACCTCTGACCTCACTTCTAAAAGCATGCAAAAACAGTGGATAGCAACCTGGGCTCACTTCCCAGACACATACTGAACCCGGTTTTAGACTATAAAAGGACATTTAAGGGCTCTAGCTTTATTAATAATTGCAGTAATTTTGGTCTTGATAAAGTAAAAATAAAGCAAACAGTGGAATTTAATATTTTTGTTTAAATAAATGTTACAATATTAATAATAATAATAATAATAATAATAATAATTTTTTATTATTATTGTCTTCACATATTATATCACATTATATATATTGCTATATTATATTTTGTAGTTAATTAATTAATGTCTGTCAATAATTAACATTCATACATAAAATGTATATACAGTCTTTTAAAAACACTATACACTGGGGTGTAATGACATCATGACACTATGCAAAAATGTGACAACGTGCATTGTGGAAATGTGCAATTCAAATGTTACCATCCACAGTGCCTAAGAAAGAGGTAAAAGGCATTTTAGCCAACTTTGGAGCTCTATTTCCGTTCCTCCGTCTGCTCAGGCGCTGCTACAGAGCTCATTATGTATCAGTTGATCTTCTTCCAGGTCAAATGTCAGAGACTTTTGTTTATTCAATCATATTTTTGTATTAATGTATTAATCTATTTTTTTAAGATACAGTGAACCTGTAGTACATTTCATTTACAATATTAATCCTCTGTTCATAGCTATATTTGATTTATCTAGTTATTTACAGATGAAATTCACATTGTTTTACATAGTTTATGAGGTTGAAATAAAAAATAAGTCTTTTCAGTCTTAATGTTTCTTCATTGCATCGACAATTTATGTTATAAAGTGCAATGCCTTATCATAAATAACATCTTAATGTATTATAACATTTAATGAATTTCATTCATAATGGAATAGAAAACAGAAAGTGTTACGAATGACAGACATGCTGTCACTTCATCAAACATATACAGAATGATTGTAGATTGAATAAATGTAGAAATTAATCCTTAAAGATCAGGTCGTCAACACCGAGTGCTCTGACTGCTTAGTCGAGCTGAGCTGGTAGATATTGACATTGATATTGGCATGGCTGTACAGCAGATATAGAAAAAGTGTACTGTGTACTGTACCTGGGTCATCTTTTAGCTCTTCTTCAGTGTTACCCAGTTCAATATCTAAATCGGTACCAAAAACGTTGTTATCTCCATTATTCCGAGGTACTACAGGGAGTAAAAAAAGAAACATCAAGACTTGTTTGTAGAGACAGCGCAATTATGATGACTCACGGCACAGAGAATAAATGATACAAGGTTCAATCTATCACAATCACACAATATTGCACCATTCAATATGTACACATGTTTAGAGTTTGTAATTGTATGAAATATTCATATTCAACACATTTACACTGTGTCAGAAAGGTGCCTTTGAGCAATACCTTACAATAATGATTTTTTTGTTTGTTTTTGAAAAACCTTGTGATGGATGATTCATTTTTGCTAGGGTATTACTTATGACCATAAATGTTTTGCATTATTTAGAAGGCTTTTGGTAGGGGGAAATGTATAATTAGTTTACTGTGGCACCAACAAAATGGGTAAAGCACCATCCTTCAAAGGAATCACCAAGATAACAGGATTCTAAAGCCAGTCGACAGCATTTTTTTGAAACGGCTGCTTATGCAAAGTTGGGGCAGTTCAACACACGCAGAGGAAAGGGCTATCCTCCCACTTCTGCATGCACAAGCTCACAGATGCCCATGATTAGCTAGTGTCACGGTGATTGATAGAGGAGAGAGGAAGAGTGCCACCTGAGAGCTCCTGGCCACGGATATCTGTAGCATCATCAGGATTCGAACTTGCGATCTCCGAATGAAAGGACGAACCGTTTTCTGTTGGGCCACTCGGGAGCCAATTAGCAGGGATTCTTGGCAAAAAAAAGGGTATTTGTAATCTGGGCCAAAAATGTCATGACTGTAGCCAGTGCTTGGTTTGCATTTTAATTTAGGCTGAAACATACTGTCTGATTAAGGTAGAGCTGTACTGTGTATCTGTTGCGAAAGTTGAATGACCTACAGGACTATGTGGGTGAAATGAAGTGGTAAACGTGGGCCAACATGGAGACATTCCTCATTTGCTACCAGGGCATCTACTGAAAAAAATAGTGTAGCATTGCTCTTAAAGGACTGGCACTTTTATTATTTTTATATTAAGTTTACCAAAACCTTGACTAGGACAGCCTCTATGGGAGAGAAACTCTCCTTGGCAGCACATTTTAGAGACTCAGACACCACTGAGTGGGAAGTGGAGGCTCAGTGGTTAAGGCTTGGGCTATTGATTGGGAAAGGTTGTGAGCTCAAATCCCAGCATTGGCTAGTTGCCACCGTTGGGACCTTGAGCTAGACTTTTAACCCTCTGTTGCTCAGTCACTTTGGATAAAATGTAAATGTAGTATTGCTCTTGGTGTTGGTTTGGATGGAAAGCCAAGAAGCCTTAAACTCTTGTTAAGAGAGCCAGTGCCTTGGCAACCAGTCACTGCTTATTAAATATGTTTGAGAGGTTTCCAAGTCTGCAGTAATGGCAGCACAACTAGATGAAAATTCAATTTCAGTGGACCATAAATTGAAACCAACACTAAATCTTAGTAGGGTACTGAACATGGTCTTCATATCATATCAATAATTGTGTATGTCAGTGTATGTGAGGTGACAGTAGTTTAAACGCAGTACCTAACTCTGTCTTTGTGTAAAAGATAGAGAGAAAGAGAAAAAAGAGTGATGTAGAAAAAAAAGGCAATTATTATTAGCCAGCTTTTGAGACTTATCTTTCATTTGTGCATGTAATGAAACCTTGAGACATGTCCTATTATGTACCCACATCATCCCTAGCCATTCCGCTTGTATACAGATTCTTAAATAGGTTTTGAAAAATGTATTGAAATGGTGCTTCATATTTTTCAATTCAAACAGACCACTTTGGTTGAGGAAGATTCTATTCCTGTATGATGTTACAGTAAATACTTACTAGAAAATAGATTCTGTCTAGAGGTTTCATAGTTTTAGTGGATTTAATGCTAGTGAGTAACTTCACATAATACATCACATCATATCACCTCATGGGTTTTCATATAAGCCTTTCATAAATCATTCAGCATTGCTTAACATTACAAATATTGCTGCAATGTGTAATTCATTGTATAATCAAGAGGTCTTAGCTTCCTGAAGTGGTTCTACTTGATACCGAATCTGAAGACAGTTTCTTTTGTAGGGTTTTGTAGAGAACCTCCATAGGCACAAGCTGAAGAACTCTTAAAAATAAAGTGTTATGGGTTTTTTTTCTGTTTTAAGCAAACATTGTCTTTTACAGCAGATGATCCACATAAACGCAAAATCCTGTGTTGTAATTGTTGATTTGGCGACTTTTCTGTGAGAAGGTGCTTATTTAGGAATTATGGAAGGAAGCTCCATTGTCAGTACTTTGGAACAGTCAAAGGCAAAGCTGTAACTTGTCAGTTTTCCTACATGGGAAAGTCTTTAGGACAAAAGACTTTGTGATTTTTCAGTTTCTTAGTAACACAACAGGCTGCATTTTTTTTTTCTCTAAAAAAACTAAAAAGAAGGGAAAAAATAGGCTGGTGGCTTTTTATCACTGTTATACCATAAGTGGTTAGGTTGTGTTATAAATGTAACTATAAATGGTTAAAACACATCCTTTAATAAATAAAATGTTGTTCAAGTTGGGGGCAGTGGTAGGTAGCTCAGTGGTTAAGACATTGGCCTAATGATTGGAAGGTTGTGAGTTCAAATCCCAGCACTGCCAAGCTATCACTAATGGGCCCTTGAGCAAGGCCCTTAACCCTTAACTGCTCAGTTGTATAAATGAGATATATGTAAGTTTCTCTGGATAAGGGTGTCTGCCAAATGACATAAGTGTATATATAAAAGGCATAAAATTCTTTAGTACACACTTTCATAGGAAAATTATTACCTTCTTGGTGGTAATTTTGCACTGCATTACTGATTATTTTCTTATAACAGTATGCCTCATCATTTTCGCTACGAAAAAAAAAAAAGTTTCGTACTTGCACTAAAGAAGTACATTAATACTGCATGATATGCAGGAATTCAGTGTCAAGCCTCAGGCTCTTCTCCCCAGTTTTCACGTTACCCTTTTGTTGCCCTTTAACTCTCCACCTCTGCTGATCTTTGTTTCCATTCATTGCTCTTGGTTCTTTGCAAACATTTGGAAAGCCAAACAGAACGGTGCTCAAAGGAGACAAACACATGCTCAAGGCTAAACAAGACGCCCTCTCAATCTTCTCTCCCAAAAGAGTGACGAGGACCCGATGCTAGGTCGGTGACATTTCCCTGCTCTGTGTATGTGCCAATTATAGAACAGGATAACAGCAAGGAGATAAGGCCAAGCGTCCGAGCCTTAGTTTGTGATTACTACATTGATTTCAATTACCTCCCTATCTTGTAGTTGAAAATCACATTCCCCAGACGTGCCCTCATTCCAGTGCCGATAAATAAATTAATGAAATAAACTCACAGAGGACGAAGTCATTGCAAAGCACTACAGGTGTAAGAGCTGCCGCTAGCAATGCTGCCCTAACTGCTTCATTCAATCATTATTGTTCTGAATCAATTTCAGAAATGTGGTTCTAATGAGCTTCTTCTCATGTTGCCTAACATCTCAGCCACAAGATTTTTACAGCTGGTGGGTAAGGGTTTGGATCCAGCATGGGGTAATTGACTGATGTGCTTTGGCAACGCTGACCGGTAATGTAATAGTCCACGCTGTTTTTCTGTTCTCATTAGGTCTTGCCATCTGGAAGCCGAGGCTTTCAGATGTTATTTTCCTTCCCAAAGCAAAACTGATGTTTCCCCTACTGGTGAACCCCACTGATACAAAACATCAGACCAGTCTGTGACAAATAAGCACCAAATGAACAGACATGAACATAATCATTTTGGATTATTTCTGGATTATCAATTTGGAATGTAAACTGTATCCAAATTGGCATGCTGTCCATTAAAGAATTTCAGTGATGGAACCTAGTACTTGAAAAAATATTGTAGAAAAACCCATTAATGTGTAAAAAAAACCTCAGCAACTCTAGTTTTCTAAACATGAACCGACATGGATCCTCTGTTGAAGCCAATCACATCACAACAACTAATAACAACTAGCTACAAGGAGAGAGATCTGGTCACATTCTTTGATCTGATTAACAAACCAACCAAAAAATTTGATCAAAACAGAATATTTAAAGATGATCAGACAGAGAAGAATGCATGTAATCTCTCCACAACAGATTCACAACAGATGTGTCTCATCTATTCAGAGACCGTGGCGCTAGTCAAAAGCGGCAGCCCGATACGGCACTGGCAAAAAATAAAGTACGTAAAGTAAGAAACGTCAAATTTCTTGTATTCATATAGCCATGGTCTATACATCATTGGTTAAGCATTAAATAGTAACCATTGTCAGTATGCAGTCCATCTGTATACTGCAAAGTGCATTATAGAGTCAATAGGATATGTTATCTGGACACTACCTTTTAAAAAAGGTTCCTGGAACTGGGTTTTATCTCAAGGGTTTGGTTTCTACTTTACCTGATAAGAAAACACCATGTTATAGGGTTCTATAAAACTGTTATGGGTTCCTCAAAAAGAACAACTTTAAGAAACTTTAGGCTTTATGGTTCTTAACAGAGGATTTAGATATTTTTGGGGGGGATTTTGAGACCACATCAGATGTTTTGCGCTTTGGACAGGATCTAAATACACATTTGGACAGTACCCTTAATGGTTATGGTTTTGGATATATTGTTACGTTCTCAGAAAAAGTTCATTGAAGGTTCTTTGGATGATTAACTTGTTCCAACAGATTTCCAAATGTTTTTTACTCATGTATGTATATATATGTATATATATACACACTGGGTACAATCCAAAAAACCTTTTAGGGCACTAAGTGGAGCCTGTAACTACAGAATCTAGTAAGCAGCACAAAGTTTGGAGTACACTTTAAGGGAAAAATCCAACGCTTTAGTGTTGGTTGTCCATCTAGGGGAAACTCTTAGAGGTTGTATGCAGAACCTTACAACTAAGGAAACCCTTCTCAGAAAGGGTTTCAAGTACTCTTTTAGGACTTAAAGAGTCAAAAACCCCTTGAAAGACACTTAAAAAGAGTATGAAAAGGATAATAGACAGCCAAAATAATAAGAAAAATGAATTTTGCCAAACTTCACTTACTGTGGACGTCTCCTCTCTGTTTTTCGTTGTTGTCTTTGTGGATGTTATTGTCCACAGGAGTAGGTGGAGGGGCATGGGTCCTGTGAGGGGGTACAACTGGAACCCTTGGGGTTGGAGCTGGAGCTTTGGTGGTGGTGGTAGTGGGACTGTGATGTGTGACATGGGGCTTATGGGTAACCACAGTGGGGGGTCTGGGAGAGGTCGTAGGAGGTTTACGGGTTGGGATGGTTGGCTTTTTGGGTGTTGGGATGATGTTCTTTGGTGGTGAAGGTGTTTTGTAGGACGGAGTTGTGCTCGGAGAGATCCTCTTGGCCGTCACTGGTGGTCGAGCAGTGGTAGTGGTCCTCTTCTGATCTGTATCTGGAATCCTGTTGTTGTTCCCAGATGGGATCTTTCCGGGTTGAGGAGGGTCGATGATCACTCTGGGGATGGCTAAGTATATTCAGCAAACAAAAATGTCATGAGACATGCAGTTAAAAATTTTTTTTTTTAAAGTCTATGTATTAGGTTATTTTACTGCAGATTACACTCACAATTCGTTTTAATTTTTAACATACTGGATTTCAAGTGTTTTGTAGATTCATTGTAAAATAGAGGTTAGTTTTCCTTTTCCTATTTAAAACCATTGGCAACACAAATATTTGTACCAGTATATAAGCTTTTGGTATACAGTATATAAGCTTTTGGTATACAGTATATAAGCTTTTGGTATACAGTATATAAGCTTTAAAATATGGTTTTTAATCTGCTATTAGGTGAGACAGTTATGTACTTTGAATATATTTTCATTTATTCTACATATGCTTTGATATGTAATACCATATTTTTACTTTCTATACAGTCAGAGAGACATGTTTACGGATCATAGATATGTTTCATATAAAACAGAGCACAGTTAATGGGTTTGGGAATGTTGTTCATGGTTGACGTCCTTCATTACAGCATACGTGGAATAAATTCTGTTACTTAAATAGCACTGTTCCCTCAAGGAGGCTTAACTATGAATCATTTCTCATTGAAAAACAAATGAATCTGACAGTTAAACCTCCTGTTATGGCAATAATTCATTTACTTCTCCTCTGTTTGCACAGAGCAGTGGGCGTTGTACCAACGAGCACAGCTTTTAAGACCTTCTTATGGAAATGAGGCCAATGAACACCAAGCACTGAGCTTGTCTCTCTCTGTCATTTCATGCGACGAACTGACAGGCGGATATTAACTTTAATGTTTAATGTGTTTAGCATCCTGTGCTATTAGAAATGCATCTTACTTTCTAGAGGATTAAGTCCTTACAAGTTTTTATGCTTGACTGAACAATAAATCACCTGTACCATTTCAGTGTGTGAGAACCGACACCATGGCATAACTGAGTTCTATAACTGACTGTGTTTGAGTGTGCATTTGTGGAGCAGTGAAAAAAAAAAAAAAGGTTTTAAAAAAGTAATAGCATTTTTCCCCCGATAGGGCTCAAAAGCAGAAGCTGAATTAACACTAAATTGAGCAGATGATAGACAAACACGAGAATAAGAAGGCTCACTCAATGTACTTCTGAAAAGGATCAATAATCTCCAGAAATGCAATTAAAGTACAATGTGAACGTCTGAAAATGGTAACGTCAAAGCACAACGCAGCTGTGGGTCTGTATGCTGAGAAACCTGCTCATTTCATACGAGTTGAGCAATAGAGTATATCCTGATGTCATAATGAGAATGATGATGGCCAAACTGTCACACACACATCTACGTACACTATATACCTAAAAGCTTGTGAACACCTGACCCTTACAGTCATATGCAGTTCTTCTACAAACTGTAGCCACAAAGTTTGAAGCTTATAATTCTGCAGGATGTCTTTGTATGCTGTTGCATTACAATGTCTCTTCACTGGAACTAAGAGGCCCAAACCTGTTCCAGCATGACAGTGTTCCTGTGCACAAAGCGAGCTCCATGAAGTCATGGTTTGCCAAGGTTCGAGTGGAAGATCTTGAGTGTCCTGCACAGAACCTCAACCCCAACTCAACCCCATTGAAACACCTTTAAGATGAACTGCAATGAACAGCCTCTTCACCAACATTAGTTCCTGACCGCTTACGCTCTTGTGGCTGAATGAGCACAAATCGCAAAATCTAGTGCTAAAATCTAGTGGAAAGAAGAGTGGAGTGTTTTAAACCAGCAAAGAGGGATATTTATGCCAATGGATTTGGAATGGGATGTTCAAGACTCTGGTGTCCACATATTTTTGGCCATATAACGTATTCAAAGGCAGTCTGGCAACTTTCAAATCCGTAATTAAAATTTTTTTTTAAACACATCTTTTTTGTAATTTATATTTTAATTGGACATTGTGTGCTTCATGTATCTAATTTTACTCAATTTTCTTCTCCTCCAAAGGCATTTTGGACAACTAAATAATCCACGTCATGCACATTCATTACACGCATGACTGTATTTCACATTCATATTTGAAATCACTGACGATGCACTGTGGGCTGAAAAAAAGCAGCCCAAATGAAGAGCAAATCTAGGGGCTGTGCAATTGCCTGACACACGTGACACTGAGTGACTGCATGAATCGACAGTCTGGGCTGGAAAGAAATCAGCCTCATCTTCACTTCTTCATACCATTCTGTGTATTTTTATTATGACCATTGATAGCATTGTAATGCTCAGTTTCACAAGACAATTGCTAACAGCAAATAAACTGAAATGAATGGCAAAAATGAAACCTTATATTTATGTTCATATCTTTGAAAGACATGGAGGGGAGGGGCTTAGCACTGCTATACTAGCAACAGTGTTTTCACATATTTCATACATTCTTTTCATTAAAAAGCACTATTTCTGTATCATTATCTATTAAATGTGATGATATGGAAATCTTGATATCATGCAGTGTATCAGTGTGACTCATTAAACAATGTTGCCTTAATGCTTAACCCCCCCCTTCTACTCGCTCTCTATCAACCCCTGTTCAGTGCACAGTGGATGAAAGCCAGGCAGTTAAACTTGCCCAGCATTGACATCCAGCAATCATTAGCCTCCCTTATTTCCCCTCCCTGACTCTCTTAAAAATGAAATCACACCAAAGAATATAGCAAGGAGCGATGTTGATTTGTAGATGATTCAGTTAAAGCACATTGAATGTAAGAAAACGCAAGTACAAGTGAGTGCTTCAGTTTAAGGTATGACACTACAGGTACAAACGTTTTACAGTTTTCTTTAGATTTTGGGATAAATTATAATGTCTTTTTTTTAATCGCTTAAGAAATAAAAACTTAAAAAATAGGTGATTTGATAGTTTTTGTCCACTATAAGAACTCTGATGAAGGCTTTAAGCTCCGCCCACTTCACAATCACATTATCACTGAAAAACTTGTTTCATGATGTACAATGTATAGTTGTGGTCAAACGTTTACATAGAGTCATCATGAACATGAATGCCGTGGTGATATTGGGATTTCAATTACATTTTTGAACTGTTCTTTTTCTGGGAAAGAATGATTCTACGACATACATCTGTATTTAACTGTATTTAACTTTCCATCCATCCATCCATCCATTATCTATAGCGCTTTATCCGTCTGGGTCGCGGGGAAGCTGGAGCCAATCCCAGC
>JAQMYM010000038.1:101014-116106 GCA_030014255.1 Parauchenoglanis ngamensis | reverse complement strand
GGCACCCTGGGTGATCTGGGGATCGAACCCAGGACCTTCTTGCTGTGAGGCGACAGTGCTAACCACCACACCACCGTTCCGCCCATATTGCACCTTATTTGGTTTAAAATAAAAAAAATTCAACAATATATCTGTCCGGTTTGTGTAGGAAGCAAAATTTCAGCCAAGGCACCAAATATAAACCACATTATACCGCGGTGCTGCTAAATTCCTGATTCTGATTGGACAGTACAGTGTTCACGTTTTATAATTTTAATAACCTTGTTTTTGTTTTTTAGATCAACAATATACAACAGTATTTTTTTTCTTGTTGAACCAGTGTATCTAATAGCTAAGAGCACAAAGCCTGTGCTACTGAGCTGAGCGGTGTAACGTCTCCGTCTGCTCCATACTCACGTTTGCACTCGTGCCCCGTGCCCCCTCGGAACCCATCCTTGCACTTGCACTTAAAGGAGCCCGGTGTGTTGTAGCAGGTGGCGTGTACGCTACACTGGTGCTGTCCGGTCGAGCACTCATCCACATCTGAAAGAATTACACCACCGGTCTTTACCCTCAGAGACACTGCATGTACAAGCAAATCTAAAACCGTATGCCTAATTAGATGTTAATGCTCAGAGGAGATGCACATTTACAGTTGCTTTGGGCAAATAAGCTAAAAAAGGATTAGAGATAATAACACGTAAATCTTTATTATAATCAGTAAGTTCTGGAGTGTAGCTTTCTGTCTGACCAGAAGAAAGGACTATAACTGGATAATTGAAATGACTGGATGGCAGAGGTGAATGTAATCTAGACAAGGTTTTTCTTATTAATTAGCTCAAAGTAGTAAAAATGTGATTGTTACAGGATAAAATAAGGCCAATTAAAAATGCCCAAGTACACAACAAAAATCTGGAGGGTTTACAGCGTTCATTTAGGTCCATCTGGACATATACAAACACCATAAGTGTTCATTCAACACTGGGGATGTTGCAGTGTGCTGTCTACTTTAGACCATCTGTTTAGGGTTTTTTTTTGGATCTACTACACCTTTTTAATCACAAGCCATAGCAGCTCCCAAATCAGTTTTTAGCAAAAAAAAAAAATAGCATGCACTGTTATTCAGAGCTTGCAACTGATTTACAAATGAAGTTGGAAAAAATGTCTCAACTGTCCTATTGTAATAAATGTAATCAATCAGCCAAGACTACCACACCTGACATATTCTTTTTCTGCTTTGCACTAGACCTTTAAGTCTAATATAGCCAACGAGGGATGCTTTCTGTAAATACGTGCCCATGTTTTCATATACTTCGCCTCAAACTACTTCATTAGATTTGACATTATCAGTCTCTTTGAATGCCTGAGAAACTGTATTCCATATCACGCCTTATTAGGCTCCATCTGTCATTGATTTAAAATCAAAACAGCTAAAACATATGATTTCACTTTAGTTTTGAACTAAACTTCACTTGATTTACTTTTACTGCCTTTTTCTACATTATTATTATTATTATTGTTGTTGTTGTTGTCCATCCATGATCTATATCAGTTAAGGGTTGCAGGGAAGCTGGACCAATCCCAGCTGACTTCGTGTGAGAGATCCTGGGCAGGTCGTCAATTTCGAGTAGCCAGCTGACCTAAGCTGCATGTCTTTGGGCTGTGGAAGGAAACCGGAGCACCAGGAGGAAACCCATGCAAGCACTGGGAGAACATGCAAACTTCGCACATACAGGCCCCAGCCAGCAGACAGGTTTGAACCCAGAACCTTCTTGTTGTGAGGTGACAGCGCTAACCACGGCATTATTATTATTAATTTGTTTGTTTGTTTATTTTAAATAGAAGTGATGATCCATATTTACAAGTTAAAATTTTCAGTAGTCAGATGGCATCCACATGGCATTATAATGTTCAGCCATGTCACTATAGGCTACATTATACCACAGCACACTTGATTAGTCAGAAGGTCTTGATTAATTTTCAATCAAGAATCAAATTAAAGTTTTATGTTAATTTATAATAATTTATGATCATAATAATAATGTCTAACATTAATGGTTCTACGGTAACAGCTAATTCACAGCGACTTGTACGATGGCCGGCACATATTCTAAGTAGAATAATAAACCAATTAAAAACAACGTAACAATGTTGATATGGGGGATTTTTCCGTAAGGAGAACAATATTTAACATTTATGGAAGGAGTCTCTAGCATCAGAGCTAACGTTAGAGATAACGCTGTAACTTGAACGTTTTCCACCACAGGAGAGACGTCATGATACACAGCTTTGCATTTTGTGGGTTGTAGGCAACATGACAAGTAGCATGTTGTTTGTTTGTTTGTTGATTAACATTAGGGAATGACTGCTTCTAGCTGTTACACAAGAGAACTGATTAGTTTCATACAACATTAAAGGTAACTATAAATGGCTAGGAAGTACATTGGGTTGTTTTTTAACAAATAAAGAAAATATATTATAGAACAACAGCCCTTTAACAATTCCTTTTTTTCCCTGAACTATTCCTATAAATCACTATAAAAGCATCATATTAAAAAAAAAAGTCACCTAAAATGTCTCCTTTAATATCCACTCTTTATGTATTTCCACATTCTTTGTAATTCTCCACTTGTACATGATTAAAATCTCTTACATGTTCAATATTTTATGTTTCAAAGCAGACTTGTGTACGTGTGCTTACCTATACACTGATATTTGCCGTTGATGTACTGCAGGTCGAAGCCGTCATGACACTTGCAGATATAACTCCCGAACGTGTTGATGCACTTGCGGAAGCGGGGGCAAACTCCGCGACCTGTGGCGCACTCGTCCACGTCTGAAAAACAAAGCAGTTTGTTTTTTTGCGTCATCCTTTTCGGAATATTTTTAATATTTTTCCTCCCTCTCATTCTGACTGCTTTAACTTCCCCAGAGTGTTTGGATTGGTGGATTATTGTCTAATCTAGATAGAGCGCCCCAGAGCTTCATCAGTCTGTGTGGACGTCAGGAATACAGTTCACATACCTCATCCTTCATTTTCAAAGAATAGGATTTATGCGTAGGGTAATGCATAATAAACACTCGTTGGGAGATTTCATGCATGAGTGTAGAAGTGAAGAATGCTGTGTGTGCTGGCTCAGAGAGTGCACGCGTGTGTGTGTGTGTGAGGGAGAGAGAAAGGCAACAATGCCTCATCAATCATTCCCGTCCTTGTCCAAAACACTCTGTACTGGAGTTTCAGTTTGCCTGGGCAGCATTTGATTCCATAATCATGCAATTAGGATCATTTCCTTTTACCTCATCCTTTTTTTAGACAAACACATTTGATTGATTGCTCAGTCAGACGAGGAACAAAACACGTCAGATGACGCCATTAGTCACACTGAAAATCTGCTGAGGAGAAAAATAGACTTGTGGGAATCATAAATCAAAAGGCTCTTCATTCACGTTGTCATACAGCGGATGCTCTTTTCCAAGGTATGACTGATGCTTGGTGTATTTCCATCCTAGAGAGTTCTATAGTTGTAAGCGCATTTTATAAGGCAACAACGTAATGATGTAAGAACTACAAATCTGCGATTTGTGACAGCGATTTCCGGCACCTTTGTCCCCTCGTCTGGTTTATGTCTCAACATCTCGACATGCTTCTGCATTATTGTAGCTGTGTCCCTTGGGCTTGTAAAATATTACAACACTGGAACACCTGTGCCTCGGAAACACCATCGATGGCCTCTTTGCGATTGATGGGCCTATTGTACGAGACACTAGCTCTCCTCTCATGAGGGTGAAACACAAGGGGTGAAAAAGTGGAGCAGCAGAATAAAAAAAACAAAATAAACAACGAGGAAAGATTTAGCCTGTCTCCTGTTACAGAAGCATATATTTAAAACGTGACACAGGTTAACTGCTACGATTTGTTCCCATTCCTCTCTGTGATTTACTGTTGTGCAGGGAGACACGTCTGAGCGCGGAGGAAAGGACGTGAACTGCTTAAATGTCTCTGCACCTGTAGAAAGGGCATTAATATGGCTATTAACGAATGCCACTATACAATCTCCAAGCATTTGCACTGTAATTAGAGCATTGGAGGAAAAAAAGCAGTTCATTGTGTGGTTGTCAAGAGATGCTGGAATACCACAGGAGCACAGCGCTACAAGAGAAACTGTGTACTTATTTGCAGCTATTTGAATTTCAAAACTCTGTTTGTCATCTTTCACTGCTTCACCGCAAGCGCAAAAAAAAAGGAAACAAAGGCACCCGCGTTTGATTAGCAAGCTACAAATCAAAGTTATAAAGATGCCAAGAGCCAGAGGGAGAAGGAGGTAAAGGCAAAGGCAAAGCCTCTCGATGCTGTGCTTCTTTGGAAGAGAGTGCTTTTGAATTCGGAGTAAAGTAGCAGAGTTTGTTTGGCTCACAGCGAGCAGCCGTACCCACGCATGTCCTGCCATCTGGGGCGAGCTGTAGGCCGGGAGATGGACACTGGCACCGAACTTCCCCTTTCATCACCTCGCAGCCATACTGGCAGTTAGCCATGCTGCATGTCCGTGCATCTGAGACACACACACACACACACACACACACAAAACAAGGGAAGGAAAAGAAGGAGACATGATTGCTGCAGTAAACATTACAAACATCAAGAATGAGGATGTACAGAGCAGGACTAACAGATTCTGTTTAACATACTGTATTTTCAAATGTATTTAGGGATTTTTCACGGCCTTACCTTTCATTAGAGACAAAAAAATCCATCATTAGTTCAAGCAAAGTGTCATCAGTCATGACGTTTGGTGTTCAAAGTTTGCTTCTGTTCTATAGTTGCTAATAAATAAAAGCAGATTTACATATAGCTAGCTCACAAACTAGCCGATTAAGAAGGTACTTCCAAAAACATGAATATATAAATCAAGTCAGGACTATATTATGAACCGAATCGTGTCTAATTTAGAGTTCTGTCTTTGGGTCAGACCTCCTTCTGTCCTTTTGTCCAAAAGCAAGTCTGTTTGCGATCCTGAGCTCGACATGGCTTGAGGCATGTGTGCGATGTGTACTAAATTGGTGCTATAAGCTTCCTTTGCTCATCTGCATAAGTCTCGCTGCACCAGTGCAAAACTAAAGACACAACATTAGCCATGGAGAGAGAAAAACACATACATCTCATTTAAGGCTAAAATGTACCATTATGAAACCAAGCCCATTAAAATAAACAGTTTTAATTCAACATTGTTACAATTTCACTTTTAGGATTGGTGTGGTTACAAATAAAAGGGTAGTGTTTTTCCACGAGAAACACGTTTAAGTGTAATCATTCGATAATGATCATGTTTTTCCCAAGCAGCTAATCTGATTGTACTGCACACGTGTTGCATCAAGTCTTAAAACTTAAAAGTACTAGAAAAAATGTGCAAGATTAAGAGAAAATGAAAAACAAAAAAAAAACAAAAACCCAAAAACAAAGTCACAGTCTGCTTTAGGTTACAGGCAGTATGATATAATTGCATTTCGATTTTAGATGTTTATAGAGGTTTCTAAACCCCAGTGTTATTACAGAAATAAAGCACCTTCTCTTTCTGCATCTAAACCATTTCGGTATTGAGAATTATAGTAGCCTGACCAATAATGGTTAGTATGATGTGCAAATCAATAATGCTTTTGGTATGAGTAAAAATTAGACACACGAGCAAGAATGCAAACATACCAAATGCACAAGTTCATATCACAGGGTATAGAATGACTGCCTTATTATTTGGCTTTCGGAGCATCCGTCTGAGAGGACTGAACTCTGTAAGTGGGTCTGTCTGACCCTGAGGCAAAAGACTACTGGAGAAGATAACCTCGTATTATCATCTCGCCATCTCCAACAATGTGCTGTGGGAAAAAAAAACCCTTCATTCTCTACTCCACACCACTGTGAGGTCATCTATAGGTTCAACCTGCTCTTTCCAAAATAACAGCGAAATGAAATTGCTTATTATGCCTACCAGCCAAATACGAAGAGCTGTGAAAACTTCAGCAGGGCTACAAATGGGCTCATTTAGAGCGTAAAAACAGAGCAGTTCTTCAGCAGTCGTATAGTAAAGACGTACGAGGTGGTGGCATTACGCATGCCAAACAGAATGGCTGTGTATTCAAACTCTGACAAGATAAATATCGCTTAGTTGTAGAGCTGTTACGTTTCAAAGTGAAGGTTTACGTGAAGACGTCAACTCTTCGTGGACGTGACTTATGACTTTAAATATCTTGAGAAATTTAAAATAATCTACTTTATAATGAAAACTGCCTAGGAGCATCTCTACACGTTTATCCTCATGAAGAATGCAAGGATAGATACATTATCTGTACCGCTTATCTATCAGGTATTGCGAGGGAACTGGAGCCGAGTTATCCCAGCTATGGATAGATACGTGATTATGCAAATTAGAAGTGATCAAGGTCCTTCTGACATCCCAATCTCACTCCTCTGGTTATGCCATGGTGTACTAATTTATTATTAAAAAAAGGCCAGTGGCCACAATAGGGAAATAAAAGAGTCTGAAGAATTCTCAGGTGACAAATTAAAGGAAAACCTGACACTTGTCCGCTTAGAGTGAAGCATCACTGCAAATCAATACAAGGTCATTCTGACTGATCACCTTTCTCCTATGATGAAACATTTCTATCCTGAAGCGAGTGGTCTCTTTCAGGGTGTCCCTGCTCCGTAGCACATGAGGACTCACTGAATGCTTTGATTAGGATGAAAATTATGTACTATAAATCATATGCTATGGTCAGATTTCAAACTGATTGAACACTTATGGGAGAATGTGTTTGACAGCACTCGCCACTATCATCAAAACCTCAGCAGGAATATCTTCAGGAAGAATGGAGCGCAATCCTTTAGTACCCGTCCAGAGAATTTGCAAACGGAGCATTGTTCTGGTGGACCATGGTGGCAAAACCTTTCTAAGACCCTTTAATTTTTGTTTTCAACCATCTGTACCTGTTTTAATGGCCAAACAGCAATCTTATTCAAACATCCAAGAGGGTCAGCCGTTCATCTTGCATATTTTTGAAAGAACATGGATCCATACTCTTCTGTAGGGGAAAACCTTGATGTCACTTGCCATAGCCTGAGGTTAAAGTCAATCATTTAAATAAACAACAATATCTAACTCAAAAAGCCCACTTCTTTAAATCCACTAGCATATCATTGTGAGCAAGACCCTTAACCATTAATGATCTCCACTTCAAAAACATTTGGAGGGCTTGATGTAGCAAGGATATGAATCATTTAAGACCGACATTCAGGCTTGCATAAAAATGTCTCAAAAAACCACAACTAACGGTCTCCTTAAAAAAAAAACAAAAAAAACCTGCCGCACTCTTTGATAGGCGCAACGATACGATAATGCTTGCAGTAGTGCGGCCCATCTGGCAGAGAGAGAAATATTGAACCTTTTCAGTGGTTAACATGAGGCAAGCACAGGCACAGCCTTTCTCAGCACAGGGAGAATCGCTCAGGGCCAGCTAGAAGAATCAGGATTTACTGGCAGGGTTGAAGTTCACTCATCTCTCTTTCCCTCTCATTTTCTCTTACTCTCTCATTTTTCATTTGAGTCACTGTAAAGCCCTCCACAGGGGCTAAGCATGCCCCAAGCTGATAGGGTGACTGCTGGGAATAAAAAAAGAAAAAAAAAAAAACCTCTCGGGAGAAAAATATGTAATAGTAGCTTACAACGGAAAGAGAAAAGAACATACAGTGATGGAAAAATACTTTACACTGCAGAGAAATGGACCTGCTGAAATTCAGAATAGTCTGCTATACAACTGAGGGTGGCTGTTTAGATGATAAAAAGTGAAACTTATTATACATTTCTCTTGGCTCCTGGTGGTTTGTATTTGTTAGTATGAGTCTTTTGCATTTTCCATATGAGAAATATGGCAATACCAATGGTTCAACAGGTTACCTGGGACCAACTCTAGATTGGTCATTCTTTGCAAATCTATTAAAGGGGGTAAAACCCTTTGTTGTAATGGTGACCTAATTGCCTAATGGATTTTAAGAATCCCTTTTGCAAGAAACCAATAAGTCATGAAGATTGAACAGCAATTCAACATCTGGATCTGTAGCTGAATCCATTGGAATCCATTAAGACCATTAGATCCCAATGGCAAAATGTTCACCGGTAACATTTCCGTTAGGAAGCAAGAGAATATTTCTATCAATGGTTGCTCTTTTAGGCAGACTGGATTTCAAAACAAAAAAAGATCATAACAGGAAACACACTGCATCTGCACTACTGTGTCGTAGGAAAACTTTTTGGAAACATTTTTTTTCTCCATTTGAGCCAATTTGTCTCTAAGACCAGAACTGGACATTTTTTGTTTTTTTACTGCCGACCCTTGAGCTTGTTAATTAAGCCACATTGACGAATTTGCTGGCGAATTTACATGCAGCAGACATCTGTGCATGAAGTTAAATCTGTGTAGCGCAAAAACAGCATCTGCTCATTAGGGTTCAGCCTTAGCGCCATGCCATTTCCATCTGCGACAGCGAGCACGCATGACTGGCGAATGCACTAATCGGCGGTGGTGTTAGTGCGTGAAAGTGGAGCAACACGCCAGCTGGATGGCTGAGGGCTAAATGAGCAAAAGCGAAGCGCGACTCACTTCCGCAGGTCCCGTCAGGCTGAAGCATGTAGCCGTTGAGGCAGTAGCACTTGTAGCTGCCGTACGTGTTCATGCACCTGTGTTTACAGGGTCGAGGCTTCAGGCCACACTCGTTCAGATCTGCAGGAAAGAGAGAGAAAGATGAGTTAAGGCATCCAGACAGAAAACCTTGTGATGTGTGCGTGTATGGTGTTAGGAGAATTAGCCAGCAGTCACAGTTCAGAGGTCAATCCCCTTTAAGCTGTGAGTTTGTGGGAGGGAACGGTGAGGATCTGTGTCTTAACAGGCCCACCTTCAAGATGTCTCTTCCTGGTTTTTACCTTCCAGCAGAGGTATTCCATCACCACCCACACTTACATATAGACACTGTTTTTCCTGTGATGTCTCCGGGATGCTAAATGCCAGCAACCTCTGGCCTTTTAAAAAATATTATTAGACACTGTGATATGTCGAGTTCAGATTATATGGATTGCCTGGAGTCTAGCACCTGCCAAAATGTTCGCAAAGCATACAGAAAAGTCAACAGAGTCCGGAAATTAATCACAGGCTGTCAGCCCAGTGCGTGCATGACAAGAATACAAAGAATTCCAGCCCACGTGCACAGAGGTGAAAAACGATTCTACTACAGCAAGGGGTCAACAGTGCTTAACTATGCATCCCTTTCCTCCCCATACTGTAAGTAATAACTGCAGATTTTCAGTACGTGGAGACTAATTTACCCCACAGTGAAAGCAGATCCCGCTGGCGCTGACGTATGAGCAGCTTGAGCGTGGCCCAGCACAGAGAGAACGGCGCCATCTTTAGCTTCGGGTTATTCCTGGAATGCGTTCTGTGGCATAGCGCGACTGCTACTTTTGACAGGTGCCACTGATTTAAATAGACAAATGTGCTAATGTTGTTGACTGCATAAACAGCAATTGGCACTAATTTGAGGTCATTGCTGGGGCACTGCCAGTAAAAAAAAATAAAAAAAATGTTCACCTTCTGTACGGATGTGTTTTTTACTCCATTTACACAAAGATTTCACACTTTGACCAGTCAAAATAATTTTCCACACAAGGATTTAATCATAAATGAGAGGAAAATGTTTTATAATGTTTGCTTGAAGGAAGCAAAATAGTGTCAAGAGTCTGCTTCTCTTAGTATGTAAAACTAATCGTTAATTACTGATAACTACAATTAGCAACACTTTGGGGAAGAACCACACATGGGTGCAGTCAAGCGGCACATACTTTTGACTATAGTGAGTATATATATATATTATATACTATATATATAATAATTACTAAATTATAATTAAAATTTATAATTGTTAATTAAATATAATTAATTTTCAATAACCGCAATCATTCAAATGGTTTATATTAACGTGTACTACATCTAATACGTTACCGTTTCTATAGTAACTTGTATGCCCCACATAATCTAAGCATAATAACAAACAGGTTTTTTGCTAAAGTTTTCAATTTAGGGGACACTATCAGTGCTTTGTAATGGTCCAGAAATGTTCCATTACGGGAGCCAAGCTGCTTTTTTTTGTCTTAGGAACTTCAAGAGAGAGCTAATAAAGCTCTTTGAATTGAATTGAATTGAATTGAAGAAAGAGAGGCTGGTGAGAGAATGACTGTTAGCAATAATATAACGTAAGTGACAACAGGAACTAGTTTGTCTTGTGGATGTTCCACAACATTATATGTATCTATAAATGGGTAAAAAAAAAAAGGTACTGTTTTGTTTATTAATAAATGAAAAATAACACTCACTGCCAAATTGCTGTAGTATAAGTGGAATAGGACACTTGTTATCAGAAAATAATCCAGCCCTGGTAATCTCTAACAGCACACTCAGTCTTGTGCTATATTTTACACACTATATATTTTGTAGCTGTATTTTTAAGTCCTGTCAAACCTTTAAAAGAAGTTCTTCTTAATGTCTTGAGTAGTTAACATAACCAAACATGACATTTTCCCCATGAATCTATGTAAAATATGCATATATTATCCATGTGAATAGGGTTTTATCAAATAGTAATCTATCTGTAGGCTGTTATGTGAAAAACTGGGTCATTACTAGTCGTGTACACACAAAAAAAAACAAAATTTGTTGAAAGATTTTTGCTAACATCTGTACATATTTAATGTTCTGATACCTCATTTGCATTTTAAAGATATTTTGTTCCAAAAAATATGTGTATTAATGTTTAGGTAACTGCTGAAGATTCAAAATGAGTTTTTAAGGGGAAAAACTTGAACTCATTTTCCTGAACAGCTAAATAAGTTTAAACATGCACTTATACATTGACACATCAACCTTTTACCCAAGAGTGTGGAATCTGAATCTACAAATAACATGAAAAAAAAAATCAATAAGTCCCCACTGTGTTCATTTTAAGGAAAAAACAATGCACAATATGTCTAAATGTTATCTAGGCATGAGATTGGAGGCAGCTTTGAATGTCTGCAACCTGTAAATACCCTCGAAATGCCAAATATTTTACAACAATAATATTGCGGTCGAGCGAAAATAAGATGTTTTAATCCTACTGCTGATGTTTTTTTTATTATTATTGGTCTTTCTGTACTTTACTTTCTGCTAAACTTCCTGACAGCTGACAAAACTTGCACAATGTCAGAGGAGTCAAAACCAGTGCAGCAGGCAGAAATCCTCCACCGCTCTCTGCACAGTATCATCCACAACCATCTTGAACCTGCTTTTTCCAAATAGACTCCAATTATCATGTAATTGAGGCCATAAGTTACAGGAGGCTGAACAAGCGAAACCTTCTGTGTAGATAGTCGATTCTTGTGGATATCAGCAGGGCTGTTCAATGCCACATGCTCATTACTTATTAGGATGTGGTAATGAAGTGAAATGGAGGTGCAGTTGGCAAATTAATCAGGCTGCAGGTTAATTTAATGTTATAACTCCATTCAGGAAGTATGGGAATCATTCATTTTTCAATTAGGCCATTGTTGTATTCTCGATTCTGACTGATCAGAAGGTGTCGATTAATTTTCTAGAACAGCAGCTCGGACATTAGAGCCGGCTCTAATTCAAATGAATAGTTCATAATAATGCACTCATTCAAATATTGTATCATTTCTACAGCAATGGCTAATTTGTAAGGTCCACATAATAAGTCTAATTAATCTTTTTTTTTTTTTTTTTTTTTTTAACAACAAAGCTATATCATCATTGATATGAGATTTATGGAAGCAGTCAGTACACCATTGCAACACAGTCAGGAAAGTCATCAGGACTTTTTCTCGGTAACATGACAAGGTGCGTTTTAGTCTTATTTACTTTAAATGGTGGTGAGGACTTATCCAAAGTGATAACTTGATTTGTGGATGTTCCACAGCATGAAATGTAACTATAAGTGTTGTTCTTTAATAAATATGTGTAAATGCTGATAAATGACAGTGGTATATGAGAACTTCCAGGATGGTGGGGGTATATGAAAATAATCAACTACAGCGTGGTAATTGATAACTATAACAGCAGACCCAGTTGTGTTTAATTCCTTACATGGCAAATAACAGAGGAAGCAAATGCTTCTTCAGCTTTAGTTGAAGCTTATACTCTATCTGAACTCACTAGTGCGGCATTTTCTGTATGGCAAGATACCAAAAACCATGTGCACACGTAGCAAAATGTTCTCTTAACCTTCATACACTGTGCTACACCCCAGTTTACACTTTCTCCCCTTTGGCTTTTTTTTTTTCATTCCTCTTTTTTCAATTTCCGTAATAACCTTGGCATCAGTAGGAACTCAGCCTTCAGGTGAACTCTCAGCTAAACTTCTCTTATCAAACTGAGCTTCCAAATCGGTATTACGAATACATACTGCTAAGGGAGGAAAGAAGAGTTTTCCTTTTCTTTTTTTTTTGCAGAGACTCAGCTGCTTCTTTCTTGCCTCTGGCCAAAAAAAAAAAAAAAAAAAAACCCAACCTGAAAACAGCAAAATTTAAATGTCACGAATGTGGATTACCGGAACGGCCATCCAGTGTGAGTGAGCTGGGGGCTACAGCACATGCGGGAACAAATGAGAAAGAGCACGAAGCAGAAAGGTCTAATGTGGAAAAGAAGAAAACAGAAAGGAAAGGAAGATGGAGAGAAGGACAAAGGAGAACAAGGAGGAGATGGAAAGAGCAGGGTAGATTAAACCAACATTAAAGTATGGGGCACAGATCCTTTCACTGCAAATGGTGTGTGAAGAATCTGAGCTCAATAAATGATGAATAGAAAGATTTAGAGACAATACGAGAAAGATGGAGAGAAAGAGAGAGAGATATACTTGTAAAAAATATTCTTGTATATATACAGTAGATAAAATATACTATAGAGAAAGAAGTTTGAATAAAACATGTTATAGGAAAATCATCACCAACGGGACGGTGTGGTGCGGCTCGACACAGAGTGAAGTAATTCTACCACCCAAGACATGATATATATATATCCATTGACAGGTACATTAAATACATGTCATGGATCATCCATGAAACAAGTACCTTCCCATTATCACTTACATCGTAGCAGCTATCAACCGTGGTCTAAAGGCTAGAGAAGTGGGTATGGGACCAAAAGGTTGCTGGTTCGATTCCCTGGACCAGCAGGAAAAAATGTGAATGAACATCCATGGCTGAAGTGCCCTTGAGCAAGGCACCTAACCCTGAAAACTGCTCCCCAGGTGCTGTAGAGCTGCCTCGGGTATGTGTTCACTGCTTGGATTATATTATAAATGTTGTACCGTGTATGTGACCAATAAAATTTTAATTTGATTTGAGTTACAAACAGTCATTCTGTGACCAGCCTCTCTTTTTTTTTTATCTCTGCCATAACAAAATATGTGACATGTCACCTCAAAATGAGTTCAGTTGGTCAAAAGGATCAGCTGATTTATTGGAATATTAAAATTTTACAGTTAATTATTTTTAAAAATAAGAGTTGATTTGTTACATTTGGTTCAGCCAATCGAGAGAAACTAGCAAAAATGTTTAAGGTTTTGTCATCTTAACAGAATATCAAGTTTGGAGAAAATCAGCTGTAAACTCTATACATCTGTAAAAGCAACCAGATAGTCGTCATATTTAGTCGTATTTATAGGTTGTTTTGCAGTATAATATTTTGCTGATGTGTACATTGTAGATTAAGGAATGAATTTATGGCAAAATTAGAAAACCAATAAATGGGTAATTTTTCAAATTTCAAATCACTATATCTCAGAATGAAGTTTTGTGACACTTGACTCATTTTATAGGGCCACGCCCCAAATGCAGCTTATCATGTTACAAAAAGGCATAAACTCTTCCATCCTGAGTGCTTTCTTGTGTTGGAAACTTTTTTTTTTACAAAGTGCTGACCTTGGATGCTTGGAGACCTACTGTCAGAGCTGTTATAGGAAAAAAATTCTTCAACACCTTCTGACCAATCAGATATGAGAATTCAAAAGCATTGCGTGACCATTACTGTTGTTCACCAAACTTTTCTTAAGCATGACCGATCACTTTAATTTGACTCTAGTACAACACAACTGTTATTTGTCCACCAATATGACCCATCACATCAAATCAGATATTAAGTTGCATTTTAGGTGATTTGAGTTCTGCATATATTCAGATTCCTGGTTCAATCAGCTGCATTTTGATACCAAGTTTATTACTGTATCATGTCCACAGGCCGCGATAGCAACAGTGCGAGTTTGTTCACGAGGACAGCCAAGGAAAACTTATTCTCATCTTATTTTTAGAATATTTATATATTATTATATATATAATATTAATATATATATTAAATGAGGATTCCATAACATAATATGAAAGAGGAAATCCTCAGCCTCATTCTGACACCAGGATTTCCCTGATACCCCTAAAAATAGCTTCGCCAGCAGTGCGGTTTTACAGTGAAAAAATGCTGGCGAAGAATGTTCTTCTGTCAAAATGGGAGTAACCAGCCTGGATGGTGTTCATTAAAGTGCTTTAAAACAATGTTTAGTATTAAAGATCAGGAACATAAGGTATTTATCAACTGATTTTTGACAAAATTGAAGATTTGAACTATTTCACCTACCGCACATTATTGACTATAGCACAAAACTAACCTGTGTGACATAATACTTGACATGATATTGATGAGTTACATATAATCTATATATTCTATCTATTTCCTATCTCTTATATCTGGCTACCTCCATCTTTATCTTCTTTTAATGAATTTAGTTTTATATGAATTTATAAATTAATTTTTTTAATGAATTAATCCTCCAGGTGTACCTTCCTTTTAAGCATTACTGGAACACTTGTTTTATATATTTCTGATTTAAAAGAGTTAAAAGTTTTTAATAGAACCCTCTGCATGGTGTACTATAAAGTTAGAATAATCATAACTGGTGGAGAGAGAGAGAGAGAGAGAGAGAGAGAGAGAGAGAGAGAGAGAGAGAGAGAGAGAGAGAGAGAGAGAGAGAG
>JAQMYM010000038.1:72092-91859 GCA_030014255.1 Parauchenoglanis ngamensis | reverse complement strand
TGCTCAGTATGAGGGTCTGCTGACACTCAATATTGGATCAGTATGTCTCCAGTTTACATTTGGGACAAACTGTTTGCATTTCCATTGGGAGCTAGACAGCAATTTGAGTGTCCTATTTTAAGAACATAATGAATGACACATCATTTTTAAAAATTTGCATTATCATTATTAAGGTTTCTTTCAGATACACTGTGTTTGCTCCCTTTAAAGGACTTTTCTCATACAAAAAACATTTGTATGTAGACGCATGTATTATATTTTCCCTATGTGGTATTCTTTTAATACAATGTAACAATAGGGGGGCACGGTGGTGCAGTGTTTAGCACTGTCGCCTCACAGCAAGAAAGTTTTGGGTTCAAACAAAGACATGCAGATGAGGTTAACTGGCTACTCTAAGTTGCCCATAGGTGTGAGTGTGAATGGTTGTTTGTCTCTGTGTTAGCCCTGTGACAGATTGGTGACCTGCCCCGGATGTACCCGCATCTCGCAGAAGTCAGCTGGGATTGGCTCCAGCTTCCCCGTGACCCTTAATGGATAAGTGGAATAGATAATGGATGGACGGATGGATGTCACGATATCATAATCCATGATAAAAGGTTGGGTAGTTATCATGATATGAACAGTAAGTTGCAGTAAATAATTCTATTGTACTGGTGTCAAAAGTTCAGTATTTTTTCAAAAATACAATGTGGCAAACATTAAAAAAAATGTAAACTCTAACTTTCAATACTTTCAAGCGTTTATTTAACAAAACATGAGCAACACTATTTTGGCACTGAAATATGCCTGCAGACGAGCCAAAATAGTAGTGCAGTTTAATTCAGCATTCATACAGTATCTGCCCCATTTAGCCCCACATGCCATTTGTGGCAACTCAGCGAGAAATATTTAATTGCCAAACAAACAAATTATATTTTTTGGGCCATCAGTGGATCTAAATCATTCTACTCCAAAATGTACCATAAATGTATGCTTCTAGAAACAGTCAACATACACAAAATCAAGAAAAGGAAATGATGAAACGTGTGATGAATGTCAGTCAGTGACGTGTGTTTTAGTGTTACACATTGTGATAGTGCATTGCTATTGATGTCAAAGTCAAATTTATAGCATAATAACAACCCCAGACTTCTCTGTATATCTAAGCTTGTCTTTGTGTTCAGAATTATCCAGCTCAGTATGACAACACATCCACTTCTTCTAAGTGCCAGTCCTGCTGCGCTGTTGTTTCTCTATACAGAGCAGATATACGGGGGGGTGCTGCATTTAAAAACTGCTGCACTCATCTCTGGCGTACTCGGGAGAATGATGAAGGATCATGTGGCAAGAACAGCAGAACTAATGATGGATGAAGCCTTGGGTGGTACACGTTTACTGACCCCGTCTGCCCCGTTATTGATTTGTGATGGATGAAGGTCGTACGTCATTCTATAACAGTCCGTCTTCACTACTCTGTCGAGGCTGAATTCATCAAGAATCATCACCAATCTGCATGTGAAGAAAGAGCTGAATAGCACACGACCCTCGCAGCAGCAGGGCCAGACCTGAAACACTGATGCTAACTGCTCTTTATGAGAGTACTTAATGATGGCAATCGAGATGAGAGGAAGTCCATATTGATCCTTGCTTTGGCTGTGAAGACGCCGCTCTTAGATTGCCTTGTCTAGCTTGGCACTTGTTAGCGCTCTAGGAGTTTTGCAGTGTTTCTGCTGCTTGCCTGTCATTGTGTACTTCTTCTGTGTGGGCTATTGCTTTCGACTGTGTACATAAGCCCAGACATGATTGTGCGTGTCTAATCACAGTGTGTAAATACAGCACATGTATTCTTATTCGATGAGCGGACCAGCTTCGACTCCTCATTGTTGAGATGGAGGTCGTACCATTTTTCTACAGTGTTATATTAAATGTTGATGCATAGGTAATGTACTGTGTATGTTTTGCTATGAACCATTAATGCATATCTGTGGTATACATTTACAGATGTTAGTATGAAGCTCCGTAAGCTTGATTATATTTCCTGCTTCGGAGCATTATGCGTTTTAAAAATGCAGTTTCTCCTCAAAGGACTGAGTAGCATTCACAGGACACTCAAATGAAAAGGATGATGACATGCAGGCCCATACAAGCCCAGCTATTATGCAAAGTGTACTATTTATGTAGATATTGCAAGAGTGCTGTGGACTGCTTCACATAAAAAAAACCTTTTTTTTTGTTTCTTTTACCAGTTGCGATGGATATAATCTTCTGTCTTGAAGTAAAACGTGAGAGAATTCATCAGCACTAAACAGAATAAAGAAAATGAAAGAGGAAATGACTAAACAGTGATTTATTATAGGCTGAAAAATATTGACCTGTTTTCTATTTGTCATATGCACCAGGATGACTAGAAACTGAAAATGGCATTGTCTTCATTAATAATCATGAACGTAGGCCCCCATCCATATAGATGACACTGCTGAGCTCATGAACCCCCATCAAGCCAATGCTGCTGACTTGATGGTGGTCAATGAGAATATAACTGTACTCAGCATGCTAGTTAATGAACCTCATGGGTTTGTGCATTTGCTGCCTCCTTTGCCTTCTTAAATGCTCTCTTAATGAGTCACATGAAGAAGAACGCAGGATGAAAGCATGAAGGATGTATACTGATGCTCCTCAGACATCTTACAGGCCGTGACCTCACAGTATCCCCTCTGCTTATTGACTCGTTCCTCCATTTCACTTCTTAGTTAATTAGCTGGGCTTCGGCATGCAAGCAAAACCTGAAATGATTTTCACAGCTTTGTGGTATGTGTGTGTGTGTGTGTGTGTGAACACACATCTGCAGCATTCACACTGCACAAGTAATCATTCATTGTCTTGTTCAATACTGCCAATGACTTTCTGTTAACATCCCTGATTAACACAAGCTGATGTGCGCACACACAAACACAGACACACACACACACACACAGACACACACACACACACACACACACAGACATACACAGATCTATGTCAACAATGGGCCAAATATCTGAACTCTTCTCTCTCTCACACACACACACACACACACACACACACACACAGATCTATGTCAACAATGTGCCAAATATCTGAACTCTTCTCTCTCACACACACACACACACACACACACACCACAATATTACACATACACAGCAAGAAAAGAAAAGATAGCTGTGTGAATAAGCAGATTCTCACAGTGCTGATCTGTCAATGAATTCAGTGCCGGATCACAAACAACACTCCTGATAACACCAAAGCCAGTAATAACCACAGTCAATATCCAGTGCTTTTGGATTTGAATGACACTGTATATAAATAATAGCTGTCAAGCACATGGGTGAGCGATATGGCAAATAGAAAAATACATACGTTTTATAATACAAAAGTATTACAATATTTTAAGTCCATCCATCCATTATCCATACCGTTTTATCCATCTGGGATAAAACCCTTGCATCTTCGGGCGAGAGGCGGGGTACACCCTGGGCAGGTCGCCAGTCCATCACAGACAAACAGCAAACACACACGCTTGCATTCACACCTATGGGCAATTTAGAGTAGCCAGTTAACCTAATCTGCATGTCTTTTGACTGTGGGAGGAAACCGGAGCACCCGGAGGAAACCCACGCATGCACAGGGAGAACATGCAAACTCCACAGGGAGAATATGCAAACTCCACTCCATATAGTAGAGGGCGACCCGGGAATCAAACCCAGGACCTTCTTGCTGTGAGGCGCCAACGCTAACCACTGCACCACCGTATTTTAAGTCTGTTCCACATATTTAAAAAAAACATTTTTTGACTGTGTCAAAAATGTATATATATATACAATATACACTCAAGACAGTTTTACATTGCTGAGAGGCTGCCGTCCAAGAAAGAAGACCCTGCTCCATAATTGACACCTTCAAGCTCTACTAAAGTTTGCAACTGACCACATGGACAAAGAAAGGTTTTATGGTCATATGATACAAAAATTGAGTTGTTTGGTCACAATGACCAGAGGTACAGAGGAACAGTGCACCAACTGTTATGCAGGGTGGTGGTAGCATCATGCTCTGGGGCTGTTTTGCTGCTGCTATAATTATGTTATAATATATATGTTGTATAAATTATAAAGTTTTTTTAATGCTTTTGAAAGAGAGCACCAATTAAACAAAGAGCAACAATTAAATTAAAAGCACTGATAAACTCCAGGGGAATAATACAACACTATCATTATTATAAAGTTCATAATTTTAATAGAACAACACTCCATAAAATTAAACTGCCAATAAACATAACAAATAGTGTAAGGTAATAAAATATAGTATGTGGTCTGCATATTAATTGGTCTGTCCTTGTTTCAAGTGGCATTTCTCGCCTGCAGTGGAAAAGTCCTTGGATGAAACAGGGTGATGTTTTCTGTCATAAGTTTTCATTTTATTTTGAAAAGTGTCATGTTTTCCTGAATTATTTTGCTGCAGTTTATAACAATACCAAATATTTTATTACCAGATCACCCAGAAGATGCACCCTGGATGGGATTCCAGTCCATTGCCGTACACCATTCACAACTAGGGGCAGTTTAGCATAGCCAATCTGTAAACTGGTGGGAGGAAACCAGAGAACCCAGAGAAAACAGACACATGAGACCAGAAACTCCACACAAGTACTCCACACACTCCACATGTAGTAACCAGAATGTAACCTGAGCTCAGGATTGAACCAGAGACCCTGGAGCTACAAGACGGCAATGATACACTGCCACGGTGAGTGACTACTGCTATGTAATTATTTGGTCGGTGATTAAGAGACCAAACCCAGGCTTTTGTGAGTGCGCTTTGGAAATTAAAACACTGAACACGACATCCGCGGCATGTTCAAAAGCACTTGTCCATTCTTTAAGCACAGGTAGATAAGAATAACCTTGTCTCATTTCACCGTAGCAAGCTTTACCTCGCGTTTAAGCTGCCCTGTGAAAGTCACCTGATCAAACATTTGTTGAGTTAAACCACATGGTCTAATTTGGTCATAGAGCCAAACACAGCGAGCAGTTCAGCTTTGACATTGGGACATTATCCAGGTCACTGAATTATCTGATCCGACAGGCAGCTATCAAACCCGGTGAAATCATGGATTAGTTTGGAGGACATGCCGCATGATCATGAGATGAGGTTATATTTGTAAGCACCGGAGAGCTTTTGGAATGAGCCATGAGTAAGGGGAAACCTATCCTCTACACCCGGCTCAGAAAAAAAAGCCAGCTCTTGGCACGCACATGCCTTAGACAAACTGTGCCAAGGAAAATACCTTGTATAGACTAACCACATCAAAACATGCCAATGTCCCTGCAAGTGCCTTTATATACTTTTTGGAGCTTCATTACCAAAGTAACTGGGGTAACAGTTTACTTGAACCTTGTATCACACGACTGACTTAAACTTGCCTTTAAAGAGGTCATATACTGAGTTGCTATGGAAGTTTATGTCCAGTCATAGGAGTATATAAGCACTAGATAAAACGCTAGACAAAAATAACAAAAGTAAATGACTGATTTTTGTTGAACATGATTATTTATTGGGTACTGTAAGTGCATGGTTTAAAATGAAAGGGTCAAGAAAAGAGCCAGAATGCCCTCCAAGATGTAACCATAGCAACAATTGTATTAGGGTAGCCTATTGATACATGAGAAAGTTCGCTAAGCAGAACAACAAAGACTTGCTATTTCAGTAATGAGGAAGGAAAATATCTACAAAGCCTGTCCTTTCAATGCGTCTGTCTCATTCATTACAGTACAATCCAGAATTATTGGCACCCTTCGTATTAAGATAAGCTCTTAATGTAAGCTCATGCAATGAGTAATGTTTTTAACTTAACCACATTGGATAGGGTTGCCTTCTTTAAGTGGTGCAATGTGTTATGTAAAAAAATTACTAAAATGATTGGCACTCCATTCAATTAATATTTGATGAATATTATAAAGTCATGTGTTCATTTCCTGTCAAATGTTTAACTCTTCCAGACTTTTGTTTTTCAAATTTCTTGAATGTACTTTAACTGTTTATGCATTTACTTCATAATTTTACCTAACATGCAGTTAAACAACCATCTGTCTCTCTTATGTTAAAAATAACTTTGGTTTTCCTGATGGATGATAAAGTAGATTTTATATGTGTGTAAAATCTTCATGAAACATAAATACGTATATAATGCACAATTTATGCAACCATAATAATTCTCTGAAAGGGTACCAATAATTCTGGCGCGAACCCTATTCCTGTCATTTTTTGGACAATCTGCTGAGCTTTTTTTCCTCTCATATATATCTCGTGCTAAAATCAATAGTGGTTCCATGGTCAGCATAGCTGCTATTACAAATGTCATAACAAGCCCTTTATGATGCTGCTATCGACTTAGAAATGTCATGATGAAATGCGTAACCTTTTATGAGCAAATATGTCATATTTCTTACTGGATCAGCTCAGATAACTAATTTCGTTATGCATTATGACAGTTATAATAAGCACATCATACTTTATCATAAAGAGTGCAATAACATCACTAAGCAAAACAGGATACTTGACACAAATTGTCAAGACAATTCACAACAATGGCACTTTTATGGTATCATTATATCAGTGTTATGATGCAGACTTAAAGTAGAGCGTTAATGCAACTCACAGTGTGACTAGTCGGATGTCACACACAGTGTCTGGCAAGCAAACGAAAATGATTAAAAACATTTTTCACCTTTTAAATAGGTGGATAACATATGTTATATGTAGAAAAAGTACATTTTGGTGAAAACCTGATATTGCGTCAGAATTCCTCCACACATATTCAGTCAAAGCAGCTAATGATCAAGAGTCTTATTCAAAAGGTCACTTGAGGTTTAAATCACTTGGTCAGGATGGTCTTTAACCACCGTCTCAGACTGTCTCGTAGCTTAAACACTCTCCTGAGGAGCTATGAAATACGACAGCAACATAAATCAAGACGAGTGAATATGAGTAAAAAGTTAGCTCCATGTTATTACTGGTAAATATAGCACACATACAGAGAAGACCAACATTTAACAACACTCAGCAGCTCAGTGAGAATGAATTTCACTTCTGTGGTATAATTTAAATAAGTAGCAGAAAAAAACAGAATAAAGAGTGTGTGAGATAAAGAAAATGAGTCAAAGGTAGCCAGGTGTGCACAGTTCTACTCTGCATTTGCATTTTGTGGTCATGGTCATGTAGTGTTAATAAAATGAAGCTCAGATATTATTAGACTGTTACCATGTTTGCACTGCTTGAAGCAAGCCTTGGTATTCATTCATTATTTTTTTTACAGGATAGCATTTAAATCTATTCAAATAGTAATAACGCTTTATAGGGGAACTGACATTTACACCGCTATGAAGCATTATAACTAATACATGCCAGCTCTACAAGTAGAATCAAATGTCTTGTCAAGGATATTTCATTATTCATGCGTTATTCTTTACGTTGTACAGTGCTTATGCATGTGTTATGAATTCATTATCTAAACAGCTTTCTGATTTCCATCTACCTCTAGGAGAACGCAATTTTCGAGACTCATAAAGAACAGACAGTGTTGTTTTGGACAGAATCCCGCTCCTCAAGCACAGCAGTGCAAACAGAGGCTGCAGCAGCAGGTGGGAAATGTTCACAGGAAATCAGCATGTGCACTGAGCATGAATGAGAGCTATAAATAAACAGGAAGTAAGGATCCAGAGGACGGGCTCCTAACAAACACACTAGCAGAGATGACTGCAAAAGGGAACATATGATGCTAACCTTTGGGCTGGCACCTTATCCCGATTACCCTGTTGGTTAAGGCGTAGAGAGCTGCAAAACAAACGGCCAACAAAAACAAAACAAAAAAAAAAGAAGACGAGGGAGGGGAGGACAAGCTGAAAACATTACATGGGAGCCATGCCATGAAGGACATGCATTCTTTACAGTACATACACAATGCATAAAATGCATACCAACACACACACACACATAGAGTCTCTCACATTTCATTTGGTGCAAGAACGTTAGGTATGCAGTGCGGAGTGAACGGCTTCATTATGGGATTAAAAAGGGTCCTTGAGCCTTGATAACCCAAGCACCTCATTAAAATGTACAAATCCTGCCATGCACAAATATACTGAGCCAAGAAACGTAAGCACATTCTGTACAGCCTGAGACTCGGAGTATTGGAGCACAACACTGAAACCCAAATCGGTGCCAAAACACAATGAGACTGCATCCAACCATCCCCGAGATACGTAACGTCTCCTAGTGTTTTACTGCTTTTGGTTTAAATAACAGCATTCTTTTTCAGCACAGTGTGTTTCCATATAACATGTCACTTAAATGAGTCTATACAGCAATGGTGTGTGTTCCTGAGGGAAATCTTTAAAGATTCTCTGACCATGCTAATACATTGAAAGTAGTGCCTTACAACACTGGTTCTCAAAATGGGATCTGGTGACCACCAGTGGTGTGTGAAGCATTAACCAAAGGGTGAATGGTTACAGTGGTGAAAATCACAACGCACCATTATGAACGCTACTATAATTATTGAGTTATTTTAGTCATTAATGTATTTGACTGGCCACTTGATTTGATGAGGTTATTCCAAACCTCAATAACTTAAATAACATCAAAAACCTCTATAATAACACCTAGAAATAATGTCACTTGGATGTCACTAATGTGTCCTGGAGGTGGAACAGGCTCTAATAAATACACAAAATATTTTGTATACATTTAATTGTGGATGGTACAGGGTTTAGCACTGTCGCCTCATAGAAAGAAGGTTCTGGGTTCAAACATGGTGTCTGACTGGGACCGTGCTGTCTTGAGTGTGCATTGGTTTCCTCCGGGTGCTCCGGTTTCCTCCCACTGTCCAAAGACATGTGGATTAGGTCAACTGGGATTGGCTTCAGCTTCCCTGCAACCCTTAACGGATAAGAGGCAAAGATAATGGATGGACATTTAATCGTGATCGATATTTGAATGGTTTGATTATGTTGATGAAAAATGTGGTGACGGGGGTCTGTGGAATTTATGACTGTTAAAAGAGTCCCTGGGTGCAACAAATTTGAGAACCTCACACTTCTATTCATTGAATATCAACGTATTAAACGTCCGCTCAAATGCGCTGTATGCTACGCCAACATGTTTAACCAAACTAATCTCTACCACTACGTTTTTTGAATAAGATCAATAAATAATAAATAGGTAAACGCAGGTAGGTTCAAAATGCGGATAGTCTTACAGTAAGCTGTAAATTCTTGAGACTATTGAAAATACTGGGATTTTTGAAAATACCAACATTTCTATACCATGTTACCTTGTGACTTGCTCGCCTGATTGTGTTTGCGGAGAAGAGGACTAGTCTCATGACTAAACCCAGGAAGTTTATATCAATATAAAATTATTCAAACGGTAGAGGTTTCCTTGGTTAAAATACACTTGTGCAGAACGTGACATACAGAGCATTCGAGTGAGGGCTTGATAGGTTGCTATGCAATGTATACTTGTGCCAACTTTATATTCAACATATAGAAGGTGTTGCAGATTGGAGACTTAATTGGAGTAATTAAATAATTCTTTATGTGTTTTTTTACACTTCACATGTTTAATATTGAGTGGACTTGGAATGCATGTGTTTTTATTTTTACCACTTGTGATTATTTTATTTCACTTTAATCATCCATCTTCAGTAAACTCTTCATTATGGTCATACAGACCTAATAAATACGGATACAGAGTCTATCCCAGGAACACTGGATGAGAGGTGGGAATACACCCTGAATAGGTAGGGCACTATGAATACACCCATTCACCATGCATCAATCCGTTATCTGTACTGCTTATGCATTAAGAATTGCAGGGAAGCTGAAGCCAATCCCAGCTGACTTTGGGTGGGTGGCAGGGTACACCCTATCCAGGTCACCAATCTATCACACTACTAATTCAGATTAGCCACTTGACCTAAATGTCTTTGGGCTATGGGAGGAAACCGGAGCACCTGGAGGAAACCCATGTAGACATGGGGAGAACATGCAAACTCCATACAGAAAGGTCCCAGTCGGTCACCAGGTTCAAACCCAGAACCTAAGAAGCTAACCACTCACCATTCACAATAGAGGCAATTTAGTGTAACAAATTCGCCTAGATGGATGTTTTGGGACATGGGTGGAAACCAGAGAACATAAATAAAACAAAAACAGATACAGGCAAACCTCCACACAGACAGTAACTCAAGCTCAGGATCAAACCAGGGAGCTTCTAGGTGGTAACACTACCCACTGCTCCATCGTGCCACACTGACTCATTTAATTTCACATGCGGTTTTATTTATTTATTTGTACTGTACATGATCCCATATTAGTCACATAATGATTTCACTTGTGCAATTTCAGGGTGAAATGTGCCTGTTCTCATCTCAATTGTATGATATTTCTCTGAGAGGGGTGTGCTGCTCTTTATTTCTCTCACTCTGACTATCATTAGGGTACTGATCCCATTCACTTTCAAGCATAAAGAAATTCGCTTTCATTTATGACTATCTGCTACACTTACAGTATATCCACCCAGATGTGTTTATGTATTATGTTACCAATTAAAAGTTCAAATCTGATTCAGGCTTCTTTGTAGTCTTATCAGGAACTAAGCAGGCAGAAAGGGCCTCTTCAACAGATTCAAATCCTCCTGGCTTTCAGGATCGGCCAGTGGGATCAAAGCAGTGGAGCGTGTCAGAGAGAGAGTTAATACGAGCTTAATCTTTCCAGTGTAAATCTAATCACATAGAGAGAGAGCGAGAGAGAGAGCTAAAGACAGAGAGACAGAGAGAGACAGGTAGACAGACAGACAGACAGAGAGGGACAGAAACATAAAGAGAGAAACAGAGAAATAAACAAACAGAAATACACAGTGATACAGCAGGTCAGAGAGAGAGATACTGAGAGACTGACAGAAACAGGAATAGTGATCCAGAGAGACGGACGTAGAAAGACAGAGAGAAAGAGAGAGAGAGAGAATAACATAGAGAGATAGAAAGAGACATATACAAATGTAGAGACAGCAAGAGATACAGATACATATGCAAAACGACAGAGAAGAAGAGAATATGAAAAGACAGAGGTAGAAAAAGAAACAGGAAGACACAAATATAGAGATGGAGAGAGAGAGAGAGAGAGATTGTCCTGTTTCACACAGGACACAGAGTGGAACAGTGCAAGCGTAACGAGCAGTTTTTTGCAGATTTGAGCAGTGGACGTATTCGAGCCGGGCATAAAGATGTGCTGCATATATTCTGACACCTCATTCATCAAGAGATAGTACAGTTATTCTTAAACAATATCTATACACCTCCTGATACCATGTCACAGCCCTAAAGACTATGCTGTTATAACTGATTCATCTGATGATTAGCCTGATTATAAACAGCTTAACTTAATGATTACTCACATTGCCGATACAAGATGAAAACATAAAGCCTTTTAACTATCCAAGGGTATATTTGTGGATTCAGAAGAAGGGGATTTCCCCCACAGTGGTGCCAAATGTTTTCAGGGGAATTTAGCTAAGGCATTTAGCTCACAAAGTTGTTCAAAGTCACCGGATGATGTCATGTACTAATTTGCAAATCAGTCGTTTGCATATCAAAACCCATTACACAGAGGAGGAAGAATTTCTGGGAACAACGATGACCAGTGATTGATCATTGGGAACAATGGTAATTAATGATTACTCATTGGGAATAATGGTGATCAGTGGTTGACCTTTGGGAACAATGGTGGTCAATGATTAGTAATTGGGAATAATGGCAATCAGTGATTGGTCACTGGGAAACAATGATGATCAGTGATTGGCCATTGGGAATAAAGGTAATTAGTGATTGATCATTGGAAACAATGGTGATTAGTGATTACTCATTCATTCACTCATTGATTGGTCATTTGGAACAGTAGTGATAAGTGATTGGTCACCGGGAACAATGGTCCTTGGTAATTGGTCATTACGGACAACGGTGATCAGTGATTGGTCATTGCGGACAATGGTGATCAGTCATTGTAGACAATGGTGATCAGTGATTGGTTGTTGGGAAACAATGGTGATCAGTGATTGGTTGTTGGGAAACAATGGTGATCGGTGATCGGTGATTGGTCATTGCGGACAATGGTGATCAGTCATTGTAGACAATGCTGATCAGTGATTGGTTGTTGGGAAACAATGGTGATCGGTGATTGGTGAACAACATTGGTGAACTATGGAAGAATAAATGCAGCCAAGCTAAATGCTAAGTTATCAGAATGCTCAACAGTGACCTGCTCCCTATTCAGATTCAGTAAAGTAAATTCAGTAACTAAAACCTATTTTACTTAGATTCTTGTTGCAAAATATTGTCTTTGATATGTGCCTACATGTTACGTTTCTGTTTATCAAATGGATCACTACAGTCGGGTGCAAGACTACAAATGCCCGACTTATCGAGGTCTCCTGCAACATCCAGCAAAATCTGAAAGAAAAATGGATCTTGAGGCACAAGTTATCATGTCCTCTCATTTCTAGTGGAACTTACAGCTATGACGCTATCACAAGAGAATTTCTAACGGGTAAAGCCAAACGTGGTGTCGTGAAACATGAAGCACAAAATGATATGGAAGTGGCCCATTTTCCAGTGTAACAATAACAGACACAAATTTAGAGACAGGAAAAGAGACACAAAAAACAGAGACAAAGAGAAAAAGACATGAGATAAAGTCAGTGAGAAGGAGAAAGACAATGAGAGAAAAAGAGCAGACATTTCTTCAGGTCTGACTATGGTGAACAATCTCTATGTGTAGCCTTGAAATTAAAAGACACACTGAAGCTTTGCCCTCCAGAGTCCAGATGCTCTGGGAAATAAAACAACTCTTTGTATCTTCCTGTGGCCACTGACTTGAACAGTACCAGTTCTGATTTCAATTTTGGCCGAGCATTTGGCTCTGAAGCTTTGTGTTTGGGTGTAGTACACAGAGCAGGTCTGTACGCGAGCTCAGTGTGGAGCACTTTCCCCTCCGTGACCTGTCTCTTCTGCCAGGCTTTTATTAGGATCTTCTACCTCTGCACTTCAGGACATCCCCAGAAGTGCAGGAATGTGACGGATGATGGAAGAAGCTGAAACACTGCAATCAAGAAAGACAGAGCTCCTGCTGTCCCTTTCATTCACCCTTATCCTGTTTCCCCTCTCTTCTCCAGCCAGTTTCAATTACTGCCTGAGTACGTGACAGGCCTCTGATTGCACACTAGCTGCGACTGGGGACACACTAACCTTGAATTTGACGTGCTAGCCGTGTTTCCCTGGAGATTCCAAAATCTTTTTCGGGGAGTGAACATCCTCAGGACTCTTATGAATAAAAATTCTAATTTCTATCAAACTGTAAAATAACAGAACTGAAGATAATTGTGTGAAGGATGCATCATGTCAGGTCAAATGCCACCCCCATGGATCCTGGTTCATAAAAGCACTTTTGTGAAGCAGGAGCTATAAAGTTCTAGATATACAGCCCAGTGAGTAAAATCCTGGTTCCTCCAATGGAAAACCTGCATAAAGTTCCTGGGTTCCTGGAAAGCTACAAAAAATTCTGTAACTACAATTCAGGTATTAAAATTCTGGTGCTAAGCAAAACAGTATAAGCATACTTAAAATTCATGTGTTCTTGAACTTTTCGCAGTACAAAAACATGCCTAATGTGCTGGGTTCCTGAAAAAGTTCCTAAAGTAAAAAGGTACTAAAAGTTCTAGCAATGCATCGCAGCAACTTAACCCTAGTTCTCCTAAAACAGATACCCTGGTAGAGAATATTTAATATTCTAGGCTCCTGAAAAGGTTCTTGAAGTGACACAGAACTAAAAAAAAATTCTGGAACTAAGCCCAGTAACTAAATTTCTGGTTTCATTAGTCAAAGGGAATTTAATATCCAGAGGTTTCTGAAAAGGTTCCTCTGGTAGAAAAATCTGCCAAGATCCCTGGGTTCCCGAAAAAAACAATTCCTGAACATAAAAGGTACTAAAGAGTCCAAGACCTACATCCAAGTCCAAACTAAAATTCTGGTCCTGGATAAAACAATATAAGAATACTTAAAATTCATACATTCACAAAGTTTTCCAAGTAGAACAACCTTGTTGCTGGATCCCTGAAACGGTTCCAGGAGTGAAAAGGTACGAAAAGTTCTGGGACTACAACCCAGGAGATTAAAAACCTGGTTTCTCCAGCGGTGAACAGTGGAAGCAACATAAAATTGTTAGGATTGTAGCCCAGGATTTTAGTTCCTGCGCTTTGGTTCCAGGATTTTTGAAGTTCATTTTTACTGCAAGAACCTTTTCAAAAACGTATGAATTTTAAGACTGCTACCACTGGAGGAAAGATGATTTTAGACTTGGGCTGTAGTTCCAGACATTTTAATACCTTTTCACTACAAGAATGTTTCAGCAAACCAGGAACTCCAGGCATGTTTTTGTACGAGAGGAACCTTTTCAGAACCTATGGATTTTACGTTCGTTTCTACTAGGATAGCCATGATTTTGGTTCTTTGGGCTCAAGGTTGCTTACCCTTTTCTGACTAGGACCAGAACTTTAGCTCCTGGAATGTAGTTCCATAGTTTGTTAGTTCCTGTTCACTTCATGATTTTTTTCAGGAAGCTTTTCCTGCCAGATAAACCTTTTCGGGAACCTATGAATTTTAAAATTGCTTTCACTTGAGGAAGCATGATTTTTGTTCCTGGGCTGTAGTTCCAGAAGTTTTAAGTAGCTTTTCAGCACATGAACATTTTCAAATGTACAGAACGGTGATTGAATTATCTTATCATAGCAGGAACCTTTTTAAGAAACAAGTGAAAATAAGACAAAACAGCCAGGAATATCAGCATTTCTCTCAGATGTGTTGGTAAATGACTAGGAAAAGGCTCTTTATGACTACAATTACACTGAAATTACACTTAGCATCAACCACAAATTAAACTTTCATGGGTTCCACCATACCGAGAAATGTCAGCATTGGGTTATTCAGTCATGAGCTCGTTCAGAGGTGTGAAATTTCTTTTGATAAGTTGTAAATACCACTAGACTGGGTCGTTCGTGTTGATAGTTTCATCGTTTCATAAACAGTAAATATGACCCTGTTTGAATTTAGCGATATTCTATGAGCATTTTTTTAAATATGTAGTTGAGTTGAAAAGGCACCAGAGGAAATGAGAGAGACATGTGCACACTTACTCACTCATTCACTCTCACTCACTCACCCACCCACCACAAAATCACAGGAATGCACCCATGCTTCGTTTCATCCTGCCCACATGTGATTACGTGACAGGTGGGACATAAACTAAACGCGATAAGAGAGACTTGCGGCTCAGTGCACAGACGCCTCAGACACCACGGGGTTAGCAAAATCGCATTAGCTGTTACTTACAGCTCCACGAGTTGATTTGTGAGTCAAGCAGCTTTCTTCTCAAGCGAAGCCAGATATATCATGCTCCCACAGCCGAAGAAACAGCTGGAATATCATGCGTATAAGCCATGCAGAGAACGCTGCGCATTTGTCAGGCTGCCAACCGTGCTCAGCTCGCTAATAATATCCTCACACGCCTCTGAGAACAATTACAGCGACTGCGAGGCTATTTTGATGTCACCGTAAGGCTAAATGTTTAGGCTGGGAAACATGCCTTAACGTTATTGAATGTGTGCGGAACATGCAGCAGCAGACAAATAAAACATGCTAATGTTGTTTATGTAAGCGCTGCTGGCTCGTCCTCTGAATGCTCTGATCTGCCTCTGTACGAGGACAAATTTTTGTGGAGATGTAAATGTATTTTTTTTTTTTGGAGAGAGAGAGGGAGCTCATCACTGGGAGGACGAAAGGAGAGGAGCTCATAAGTAGTGCAGCTCATTGGCCATCTACTTTCATTATAAAGGTATTCGGTCTAAAGATCATCCTTATTAGCAGTGTAGGATCATTTGGGGAATTGTATTCTGGATGATATTTTGGAAACGGGGTGTTTTTTATTGCATTTCGCCCTGGTGTTAAATAAATTAAGACCTCATTTATTAAAAGGAAGCTAAAGAAAAACTTTAGAAGTTTTCTATAAATGTGTATTTACTGTATGTAAGGAATAAAACACAATGGAATGGGATGCTATAGGAAACAAATCAACGTCAAGGTGGTGTGAAATGTTAACAGTGTGCCCCAGAGTGTTTTATTCCTCTTATACCACAGCAATGTGTCAATGGTAACAATGTTTTATGATATATGTTTTAACATTTTATAGTAAAATATTATGTCCATGAGACAAATTAGTTCCTCTTACCACTTATGTTATCGCAGCTGTAAATATCCATTTCCTCACTGGCCACTTGTTTCTCTTTTAAAGTTAATAAGACCAAAAGTATGTCATGTTATGGAGACATAAGCGGAGTCCTTTTTTCCAGAAGACTTTGCAGTGGCAGAAATCTTAAAGTTACACTGGAGACTCGTTCAAATAAAACTAAATAAATGTCTCCTTACAGAATGCTTCGTTATTTAAACAATTACTAGGCACGAGCCAGAATATCACTGTCTTGTATATCGCAGTCTTGTATCTTCTCTGAGGTGTATCATGATATTTTATCTTAATATTAATTATGAGCTTAATATACTGATACACTAGGCAGCAGAGATAGAAGCATACGGAGTACAAAGTTTGCGACTGGGAACCTAATTGCTGAAGCATGCCTATTTACTAGTCCAAAAAGTTAAGCTAATCAGAAGGAAGCGTTATAGCTTATGCGTCAAACACAAAGCTCGAAGCCTTGTTTCATTTGGCCTGCATGAACTTAGAAAAAAACAATACCGAAACAGTAAGTAATTCACCACTGCTCAAAGTTTTCACACTACCCATGATCCACAGCACGTATGTAGAGTAGCTATCCGAAGGGCAGTTACCGTAAATCACTGTATAAACAAACGTGTTAAAATCAAAGCCTGTGTGCTGCGCTTGATGCAAGTCACACTCGCTTCTAAAACGATTTCGACACATGTTGTGCGTTGTGCTGGCACTGGCATAACTAGAAATGAATGAGTTAAGTCTGATTCGCTGATCTGTACAATTAAATTGGTGCTTGTACATGTCAGGCAAATGTCAGACAGCAGTAGGAGCAGTGATGACACAAATTTGTTATTTAGCCTAATCATTTAAGGCCATAAAATAACACTAATTTGTGTTATAATAATTGAATATAATAATATATTATATAATTTGTGTTGTGTTAACATTAATAATTATAGTTACAAATCCTGATCTACTTTTCTTACAGTAGAATGTAATGATATTGCCGTAGTTTGATTAGTTGTCATTAAAAAACAAATGCATTAAAGTTTCATATTGTATTTAAATGTGGACTGGCCACCATGCAAGTCTATGAGCATGCTGTTACTATAGAAATGATAACGTATTAGAATGAGCGAATTAATATAAACCATGCAGCCATAAATACTTTTAGAATTCAACAGTGCTGTGGTATAAGAATATTTTACGTATATTATTCGGTCAGGGTTCCAAAATTTATTTCTGACTTAACGCAAGTCACCAGCTCATTATGTGGAGTGGAATTTTTGTGGCTGATGCATAACTCACCAAACTAAACCTGGTATTAATGTATGTATGAATTAGGTACGTGCTGATCATCGTACAATACACTGCAATGTTCAACACACACGATATTGTTATGGTGGACACTTCAAAATCTTGTTCATATTCTTATATAGTCTTGTGGGAGGAGACTGTGAGGTCCTGTCTCAAAACACATACCAGATTATCATTGGATTGGTGACCCTCAAGGGTGTGTTATAGGCACTTTTAAAATGTGGAACATAATTGTATGGGGAAAAATCATTCTAGTGGTACTTTTAATGGTATATTTACATTATTTGTAGAATGAAATTTTTATTCTGAATGTGTAGACATAATTTTGGGAGGTGTGTCAAATTTAAAAGGCAGCGTAAAAAGAGTTATCTTCTATGCGTCCTCATTCGGGCGTTCTTCTCGAGATCATTCTTCTCTTGTAAATGTGTTTAATTTTTGGCTCTGCAACATGAACAGCCACGGATTGGAATTTCTTTTTTTATAGCATCGTGTTAAGACTGTAAACCATGATGCCATTAATTATCACATGAAAATTTAACATCTGCACAAGAGCTCAGTTCTCCGCGGTGCTAAACAGAAAATGGCAACCCATTTTTAATAAAGAACTGGTGACTTGATGTGTCGTCAGGCTATATTTGGGTGCAAGTGTGTGTGGCAGAGAGTTAGCGCATATAACAGAAGTGAAAGCCCCTCTAAGCTAGCCCCAGAGCCCTTGGCTGTCCACGGAAACGGCAGGCTACTCACGCTGGCAGTGCCCCCAGGAGCGCCGCGTCCAACCCCAGCAGCAGTCGATGCGAGCCCCGTAGCGGCACAGTCCATTGGACGAGGCCATCTGCCTGGGCCACCTGTCAGGACACAGTAAAAAACATCACATCAGTTGAATCAATAAAATAGTGCATCATCATGCTAAATTGACTCCGGCGAAGGTTTACTGTGAAGCAACGAACCGTGCACTGCAATGCTTAATCCTTAATCATTAATTACATGTGATTTTAATTTCTAGAAAACTATTCATCAGGTGGCCTACTTGGTGGCCATTTTCACTGCTTTAAATGGACCATCAGACTGCAGCTAGTTATTACAGTAAATAATACAACTTAACAGCAATTTCCCTCTGGATCTTTGTTCATAATTAAAACACTAAACATTCAACATGGTGTATTTGTTGTTCACACATTGACAAGTTATTTGAGTTGTTCACATCAACACCAGCTGTAGCCAGCTGTAGGACCTAAACAGGCAATTAAGGTTTAACAAGGTAACATTTGAAAGGATTTGGAGATCTAGCAAAGCTGGGACTGATAATATTTATTTAGGGTTTTTTTTGTGTGAAGGCTATTATTTGACACTAGTTCTGCTTGTATTGTGAAAATGCCGTTAAACACTAGCAAGAGATTAATGGCTTTGGGGCCGCTCTGTTTTTCATGGCTACTGCCTGCTAAACTTGAGTAGGACAATGACTGGGTTATGTTAATTACAGAACAATTTTACGTTTTATTTTGCTATTTCTGTAAAGATAGTAAGAGAAGCTGACAGAAATAAAGATGGTACTGAAGAAAGTCCTTTCTCATTAACAGGAAAAGTTGGACGTTTGTCTCTATGTTAGAATAGGAAGTTGCCCAGGGTGTACCCCGCCTCTCGCCTGAAGTCAGCTGGGATTGGCTCCAGCTTCCCCACAACCCTTAACTGATAAGCGGTATAGGTGATGGATAGATAGATGGATGGATGGAATGAGTCTCCAGTATCCACACTATGAAAAAGTAATTGGTATGTTGCAACTTTAAGTTCCTGTCACTTAAGTCTTCCAGGTGAATTGTTTTGCAATGTCTCTGCAACGCAACGACACACTTCATTTTTTCACTAATTAACTTCATGAAAGAGATAAAAAGAGAGCCTGGTGTGGGAATAAGTGTTTATAGCTGTTATATTGCAAATGATAACAGAGTCTAACTTGTTTTGTGGATGTTCCACAGTATTAAATGTAACTATAATTGGATAAAACATCCATTCATTATCTATACCGCTTTATCCGTCTGGGTCGCGGGGAAGCTGGAGCCAATCTCAGCATCTTCGGGCGAGAGGTGGGGTACACCCTGGGCAGGTCGCC
>JAQMYM010000038.1:56017-71239 GCA_030014255.1 Parauchenoglanis ngamensis | reverse complement strand
AGTAGCCAGTTGACCTAATCTGCATGTCTTTTGACTGTGGGAGGAAACCGGAGCACCCGGAGGAAACCCACACATGCATGGTTAGAACATGCAAACTCCGCACAGAAAGGCACCCTGGGTGACCTAGGGATTGAACCCAGGACCTTCTTGCTGTGAGGCGACAGTGCTAACCACCGCACCACCGTGACGCCTGGATAAAACATAGTGTGTAATTTTTTATTAAATATAAATTGTAATGACAGGTAAATTGCTGTAGTATAAGGGGAATAAAATATGCTGTTATAGGAAAAAATGTGCTAGGAATATGATAAACTTCAGGGAAGTAAGAGTAACTCCTTTTTTGCACTGGGTCACATCACACCACCCTGTTGTTTATTATTTTCCTATAAGAGCACACCTTGTTAGATTTTATTCCTTGCATATCATTTATGATATACACCATTTCCTGGCTAAATGTCTCGTTTCAATTGCAGATTGAGTCACTTGTTAGCTTGAGTTGAACATTCGGTTACGAGAACATATTCTGGGCAAGGTGTGAAAAATATGTTAAAATAAAAGCAAATGTTTTGATATTTTAACAAAGAGCATTTTCACATGGTATGTGAATATGTGTAATATCTCTGAGCCTGTCTGGATGAAGCTGCTTATCCTATTCATCAGTGAGTCAATGACACCTTATCTGCATTCACACTGCCTCCATTGTATGTGCAGATAGAGGGGCTGCAGATAACGCCAGTGTGAATTATCACGCCGTCGTTCAGTGATGGAGGTGTGACGAGCTCTATCTGCTCTCCCTGCAGACCCTGGCATCTACTAGCGATAGTGCAGGAAATGATAATAGTGTTTGAACTCCGAATAAAATACAACATGACCCAAAGGAATGAGACGCTTTTTGGGGGAGACTCTGTGTTTAATCCACCGTAGGTCATTTCTCAGTGAAATGAGGAGAAGATGTCTTAAGGCTAAGACAAACTGTTCTTGCAAATAGGCCCAGTTTCTTGGCAGTCCCAAGCAGGATTACGATTCTTTTCTTTCTTTTAAACTAGAAGAACGAACCTTTTAAGGTCTCAGAAAATGAGCAGTGGATTCCAAAATTCGGTCATCGCATGACATGGTTCAGGTGTTCTTTGCCAAAATATGAGACTAAAAATACACATTATTGTAATATTTCTGGATAAGTGACCATTTTGAGAAAGGAGAAGGAGAAAATGAAGGATGATGGATATAGAAGGTGGGGGTGGGATTGGAGGACCTGTGATAAGAGCGTGGCATTGTTAATTCCATCCACACTCACCGCAATCCTGTTCGATTAGTGTCTACTGCCAGCCAGGGAAAATGCTAATGCCTCTGGCTGCCCATGCTGCCAATCACTGGGAGAGCAGGTTTGATGGAAAGCAGGCATGGCAGGCTTGGGAAAAAATGTTTGTGTGCTGTCTGGCACAGAGACAGGGACATGACTCTTCACAAAGACTCCGAAGTCACAACGGGCATGCTAAGCGCCAGCGTCTGGCTTTACTCTGACACTGTCATTGTTTGGTCTCTTGTTTCTTGCCTCAGATGCACACAGCTGGATGGACACTTTCAGCCTTCGCTGTATCCGTCTCCACTCAGCGTCGAGTCTCTGCTCACCCAATCCAATCAAAACATGCACCCAAATACTGACTGCTAAATGATTACTAAACTATTAGCCATGATACTAAATCTGATCATCCCTGATTATGCTCATTTATATAATAAAGATGCTAATCAGATCTAACAAAGGCGCAGGTGGAGAGAGCTGAGCAGCAGATTGCTTTATTGCAAGTGCTGATAATTAACATGGCTGATCTCCAGATAGGCATTTTAACCCTGGTCGCAAACCCAATAAGGTTTCTGCACTAATGTGGCAGTGTGCCTAGCAGCTGAGTGACAGATCATTTGCGTAGCAGAGTTTGCAGAGACACAATTATAGAGAGAGAGAGCGAGAGAGAATGACAAACGGCAAGTCGATGCTATGGAGGATCATCAACCATGTGTGAGTTATGAATAAGGGAAAAACAGACAAGCAAGAGAACAAATAGATATAGCAGCAATACAGAGACAGAGAGACATAATCAGAGAGAAAGATGAACAAACTATCGAGACTGTACAGCCCATCCAGCACATATGAAATATAGAGAAAGAGAAAAATAGAAGAAACAAACAGAAATCCGAAAAAGACAGAGAGAGGGTACAATTTAAAAAGACCCTGATATACTCATACCGTTCCTAATAGTTGTAGTATCTAGAGTATCTAGTATCTAGTAGTATATATTAGCTGGCTAGTTAACCACTAGTATATTAGCTCAATGCTCTGAGAGCAAGAGGGACTTCAGTGTCTTGAGAATCAATCAGTGTTCATTTTGACAAGAACTTTAAATTTAGTTTAAGTCTTAGACATTTACTGAAAATCTTAGTTACATTTCAGTCTTTTTGTTTTGTTTTAGTTAAGATTTAGTCAGCCATAATGTTCTCAGACGGTTTCATGAAGACTATTGCCTGTAGTATTGTTGTTGCTATGCTATGTTATGAGGAGTTAGTTAGCAAGTTATTGGAGATAGTAAGCTAGATATTGACTGGCATTTTGTACTCTGGTGGTATTTTCTTATAAAGATGTTACTTCGCTCAGACTAACGACATACGTGTGTCCTGACTCCTATACCTGTTAGAATCCAGGAGCATTGGGAAAGCTGTTAGCAAGATTCACTCTCTTCCCAGCTACAGTCAGAAATGTGAAATAGGGAAGGGGGAAGGTAATATATTATAAATATATGATTAACATAAAAATATTGCCTTGAAAAAATTCCCTTGAGAAATAAGCTAGGTTGTCTGCCTGAACAGAGTTAGCTATTTTGTTAGTTATTTTACTCATCAGGACATAATGAACAGAGATTTTGCCACCATTTTGGTTTTCAAATATTTTTTCATTTACGTTGTCGTTATAATTTAGTCATGAAATACCATTAATCAATACTTATCGTCAAAATTTTTCGTTAACAAAATTAACATCGTACTTGATTAGCAGCTAAACCTGTCAAAGTATACCTTAACAAGCCAAAGAGTAGTAACAGTCTAGTTAGCTTAACAAGCAAGTTGTGTAGCTAAAGGTTTATTGGTACCGCAAACTCCTCTAAATTCAGACTTGATAAATCCAAAGCTGTGGAAATTATTAGTAATTAGAAATTATTTGTAAAAACTCACCAATTTGGAAAATGGAAATTTATGCCTTTTGAATTATGCTAACAAATTTGACCCAAACACCAAAATATTATTAAATTCAAGAGGAAGTAACCATTTTTGCAACCATCTTATTAAGAACCAGCTCACATTTCTGCCACTTTCATAGCCATTGCATATTCCAGTGTACACGCACTTTAAAGTTAAAAAAACGTTTTATGCACAAAACCCAGCAAATTTCCTGCCACCAGCCCAACAGCTTTTTGGAAGCGAAATAGTTTTTTTCTTGTTGTTGGATAAATGAGCAGAAATGGAAAAGTTCCAGCACTGTTGGTAGAAAAGCGATAAATGAGAGGTGGACAATGTGCAGACTCTCATGGAGGCCCATCTGGCATGTGTGATGTGTGAAGAAATAGAAAAAGAGTATAAAGTAGACAGAGTACAAAAAGGAACTGGAAACAAGAGAACAATAAAGAGAGAGGAAAAGAAAGATCTAAAAATTGTGTTAATCCAACCATTTAATAGAAACGAGGTTCCTCAAGAGTTCCGCAAGGGTTTTTCAGATACTTAAGGGTTTTAATTGAAGGCTTATCTGATAGGAAATCATTCTGTTGGAGGGTTCTTCATAGAAAATACAAGTGTTACTCCAGAGGAATAAGCCAAAACCATTTAAGGGTGTAGAACAATAAAGGTCCCATAATGCTTTTCCATTTCATAACCATAGCATGATATACTGTATATAAGATTCTATCTGCCATTTACTCTTTACCTAGATAGAACCTTATAGCACTAAGATCACAATTTGCCAAATCTTTCCAACAACAATCTTCCAAAGGATGCTTGAATTATGATGAAATGAGCCCCCCCTACCTCCAAGCTTCTAAGATCACTGGTTCTTGGTTCCAGTCCAGAAGCTGCAAACAAAGCATTTCTTACCAGCATGGAATGAGTTGAGATAAGGCACAAGCTCCAACAACAGCACTGGCACCTTGTTGGTGGAAAAAAGGTTGGCATGTATGGAGAAAGAATGGCATAAAAAGAGAACAAAGTGACATAGAAGAAAAGTGGATCAAGAGAAGAATGAAGATACATATGAAAAGAATGCCAACCTTATGGAGGCATCTGGCATGTGTATGGTATGGGAGGCAGCCTGATCTCACCTCCCTAACGCCAGGAAAGAAGGCACACGAGTCATCGCGTGCCAACCTGCAGTTTGTGAACCCTGGACCACATCCAATGAGATGCCCAAGTGAGAGAAAGAGTGAGACAGAAAATGACACAGGGAGGTGAGAAAAGGAGGAGATGCCTGGCGCCAGGATCCATGCTTAGCTTGGTGTAAAATGACTGTCACAACTAATCTTTGCCACCTATTCGAAAGCCTGACCTCACCCTGTCAACCAGACATTCACAATGGCTTACTTTGTCTTTATTCAGCACTTACAGCCATCTTATGGGTGGAGTAATTTCTCTTAAAACCTCTCCTTGTGGTTCATAAGTAGATGCCAAGATCTAAATTGTTGGTAGGAGGCTGTGATTTGTGTTCCAGCGCAATTGAGGGTAGAACAAGAGTCATGAAAAATTCATGAAATTTGTGCTCTAGTCTAACACAAAGGCCTGAAGTCATTTTTACAGTCCCATATGAAATTCATATTGCGTGTCACACCATCATTTAATATGTATACAGTCATCTCTTGAATAATGATTTAATGATGCATGGCACGGTTCAAGGAGGAAAAAATGCCTTTAATACGCTTCACATTCGTGGGGACACCTCCTCTGAATAGCCTACAATCAGACACGGGTCATCAAAACACACACTTGACAGTCACATCCCACACTCGTACACACTGTGTGTGCACCAGTTTGCCAGAGAGCAAATCCTCACGTCTCTCTCCGGCAAGCTAATGAAGGCTAATCGCTCATAATGAAAAGGGTGAATATAAAATTCCAGCAATCTGTGTGTAATGACCAAGCAGAGGAAGCCACATTAGTGCGACTGGTCATTGGTCTCTCAGCTGCTGAACGGATATATGCAGATGAAATGCATGTGTGCACAGATAATTACTGGGCAACTGACAAAAGCTGAGATAGATTGTACCGGGTCATTCAGAGGAAAAAAATAGTATGGAGCCCATCTCAAAGGACTAATGATGAGCTTAATGAGGCAGGAAGTGCAGCAGCAAATGGGACAGGGGTTAGCAATGTTGTGCAACCTGGTTCTAATATTGGAAAGTCTTTGAGGCTAGTATATTAGCAATTGTTATAATAGCTCATTCTACGGAGCTGAAGGAGGACACAGGGCTAGATGTTCTGGACAACAAAAAAAAAATTGGACAAAAAAAAGAAAAAGAATTCTTAAATTGAGATTGGCTGCCTTAGAACGCATCATGTGACGTGGTCAACAGTGGCCGATTTAGTGCCACATTATCATACAGTCTATTATAGAGCACACTGGGTTTTAATTCTCATACAGTGTGATGTAAAAGTCTTAAAATAACTGCTAAAAATCATAGTAAAACAGGACTGTAAAATGTAAAAGAGGACTGAGTTTGTATAGAGATATTTGATTTAAAAAAATCTATTTATTCCTTTTCCACTGCGAGTTAAAGGCCTAGTCCCAACTGGAAGTGCCAGGATTTAAACCAAACCTCCAGTGCAGTAGTTTTGGGATTGGTATTATTATTCCTAGCAGCCAGGATTGGTATTTGCATAACTAGCAGCCAGTCAATGGTTGAATTCATTTTAATCAAATCTAATCCAAGCATATGGGTATGAGTTAGGGGCCAAGTCTAAAAGCTCAACTGGTTGTCTGGATGTGCCAGGATTTTCAGTGTTGATAAAGCACCTTCACAATTTTGGCTTATTTTTAACTCGTACTTTTACTTATGACCTAGCAGAGACTCCGGATTGATTTAGTTTTAAATCAGACAGAGCCCAACCCAAGGATATGGGTATGAGTGAAAGGCCAGGTCCCAAAGCTCAAGTGGTTCTCAGGCAGTCCTTGAACTCACACTCATCGTAACGCTGATGCAGAACCCTAACTGTTCAAAGACTCCAGAAATATTGAGTTAAGCACGGTCTAAACAACATTGGAGACCCTGCTTCACTCTGGAATATTTGCCTCCATAATCAAATTAAAAAAGTTTTGTCAAATTTGTCATAAAATACAAATGGCTTTTTTTTTTTTTTTTTATAAATAGTGTCTACATCAATTTTCCTCTGTTCTTGGTGGTGAGTTACAAAATGCCAATTTAGATATATTTTTGAGTCCTTTGAATTTGAATTGCACTTAAAAAAGCTAACCAGAGTGTCTGATTCACTTCTGGTGGGGGGAATCAGTGAATCAAGTTTTTTTTTCCTGTTTGTTAAAAAAGGTATACAAAAACCAAGGCTAATGACTGGTTTTAAGGGTAGTGCAGATGAAAAAACGTAAGTGAAACACAACCTAGGTGACTCCTCTGACCTTGAACTAAATATCCAAATACCACTAAGCACTACTCGGTCCTGAGCAAACTGCTATAATGAGTTTACATTGATTAAATCCGTTATTGTGGTACAAAACGCTTGCATGCAGTTTAGGTGTGGCTCGACCCATTAGACATGACTTCTAAATGGCCCTGCCAAAGGACAGGAAATAATGAATGGGTCTCTCATAGTGTCTTCTTGTAGAATATCCTGTCGATGAATTTAGATCGAGGCGCGTGAACTAGGTTTATAAGCAGTGGCAATTGGCAAATAATGACTTTGGTGACAAGCCCCGTCCATCACGGCTGGCATTAATAAAGCATGCTGGAGGGTTAATGTAAGCTCATTGTGCACTGGCCAGCCAGCTCTAAAAAATGTCAGCGTTCTGATGTCCAATATGAGACCCACTGGGATTTTTCACAAATCGAACATGGTACACACTCTCCCAGTGACGACCGGTCGTGATATTAGATCGACGGCTAAAATCTAATACCAATCAATAGCTTGGCACTGAAACTATTGGGGTTTTTAGCCAATTGCTTGGTAAGAATGATGTGAATTACATGCACACTTAAAGACAGACAGATAACTGCCTTCCTAATTTCAATTTTTTTAAGTGTTTCAATTCTGTAATTAATACTGGCTTCTTGCTGTATTTACTCCAAATGTAAAACATGGTAAAAAAAAATTAAGTTTGAACTCTTTCATTCAAACAAGAAAACAAAGAAAAAACACTAAAAGTATGGATCAGCTACAAAACCACTTAAGCTAAACAGACAACTTTGGAACTTATATTTTCATTTAGTCTGTGCAGTAGCAGTGGATATTTTAACAGAAAAAAACTCAAGTGTTCATTAAGGATTCAACGCTAGTAAATTTGCTCCCACAAGGGGCCTACATGGAACCCATTATGATAGAGAACCCCTTATTATGCAATGAACCCTGAAATTAACCCTTTTAAATGGTTCATTGAATAATAAAGAGGATCCTTGCTTTAAGTGAAGGGTACTACTTGGAACCTTTAGGGCCTGTGTCCATCAAATGCACATTTTGCCAAGGCAGCATCTATTTTCTATTAAAAAAAAAGTCCTCAGCATTTAACGTCCTCCGTGCAAAAAAGCTTTTTTTCCCCACTGTGCTAAGGATACTTTCAATAGAAAATAGTTCAACTTCAATGCCATTTCTCTCTCACCAACCAATCAAAATCAAAATGAGGGCACGAATTATGATATCAACACTGTCAACATTGGTGGAGGAGGCACTGATCTTGGCTGTACTCTTCCAAGGGCTTTCTGGCACAGTTTATCTCATGCATCCAGACTCTTCTTTTTGAAGATATATGTTGAAAGCTGCTGCCAGTGCCAGGATGTGATTTCTTTCCATCGCTTAAGCTAACCTTTCTTAAGTAAATAAAGACTTGACGTTTACAAAGAATGCGGATGTGCTAGAAGATGTTTTTTGCAGCCTTAGCAGCAGTAAGCTCTTGAGAGAAGTGCTCTGGAAGCTCAGCGAAAAGGAGGTTGTGGGTGCTCACAGTGCAAAAACGCATCTTGTGGACATCTGCATCTGTTTTCGGCTTTTACTTGGAGGCTTTCAGAGTACCTTCAGAGAGACAAAGGAAGAACCCTTAAGGTTTTTACATATCTAAGGGTATAAAGTGACATGGATGCTAAAAGTATAGCTCAAGGGTTCTTCAGTGATTCTTTGGATAAGGGTTTTAGCTTCATAAAAGGATTCTACTTGGAACACTTTCTAATAGGAAAACACTCAGGTGTGAGACTATGTGAGACCGTTATAAGCCCCGCGAAAGGGACAACTGAAGAGCCCTTAGAGTATAGAGCTACCTGAAAGTACGCAAGGATTGTCAAAAACAAGATTCATGATTCAAAAACAGTCCCCACTTCAAAGGTTGTTCAAGGATTCTTGTGTGAAGGTACTTCGCGTCCTATAGTAATTCTACATGGAACTTTCTTTAACAGAAAAACAGTTGCAAGACAACCGAGGACACTTAAAAGTGGCCTGCTTTAACAATTTTTTTTCAAAGCTTTCGTCTTTCAGGCTGTGTCGTGAGCCATCATCAATCCCTAACCCACTGTTCCTTTTTTCAAATCAGGTCACATTAATCTCTGACAAATACTGGAGGCAAATAGTAATAGACAAAGGCATTGACTGTGGGTCCTATGGTGACTGCGCTTGCATTAAAATCCAGCATCCCTGCGGTTAACTTATGAATATTCCTACAAAACCTGCATCGCTGAGATCTCCCTCTGCGAACTGTGACAAATAAATCGAGGTAAAAAAAAGAATAAAGCATGTCAATTGGCAAGGATTGCCTTATTTTTAGTTTCCCAGAACCCAAAATAAATAATGTTTTACTTTACGGCACAGCAGGAGTGCAGTGTATTCAGACATTCATTCCTCCTTTGTGCTAATGCTTGGGTGGCCAAGTACTGCAATCATCATGTAAAACCTCTGGACATGATAAATGCTGCACAGTATTCACCCTTAAGCCGGTGTTTACCAGTCTTGCACTGGGAATGTCCTTTTCAGTGTTTCCCTGCTCTATCACACCCATCTGAACTTGATAATGACCTGATAACTTGGGTCAGGTGTATAAGAGCAGGGGAACTCCAGGAGCAGGACGCACAGGAAACATAGCTGTAAGCGGAGACTGCAGCATCACATGGACAGGGAAAGTTAGGCTTAGGTGTATTAATAAAGCAGCATGATGCAAGGGCTTGAAACATACTTTTAAAATAGCCCCCTCGGGTAAATGTAGCTGTCAAGGGTGCCAAAAGCGAATCTGTGATCCACAAATAGGACACATTCATTTCATTTCAACCTGAAGAGAGTGCGCGTTCTTGCAGAGGAAGAATTTGACCTGCAATAATCTGAGATCAGGGTTTGGTTCATGCGAGGCTCGGGGTGCTCTGTGGAGGTGTGGTGTGTGTGTGTGTGTGTGTGTGTGTGTGTGTTCCTCTTCACATAGCTCAGCATTTCATGTTAGGACATGAAGCCAAAAGCCGGCAACCCGGCGCGCGCTTTCAGCCTTATCTTTCAGTCTGAAGGAATGATTAATTCTCACCTGCACTCAAATCAGGCTTCCTGTGCTGTCCTTCCATATATATATATATTTATTTATTTATTTATTTATTTTAAATCTTGTGTGCACAAGTTATTAGCTTTTGCGCACAAGTTACTATCTCGTGCGCACAAGATTACAAAATATCATCTTTGGGGACTTTAAGGGGCTCTGGACAATATATTCTGAACATAATGTACTACATTATTAACTTAACTAATTGATTCAATGCATTTCAGGAGCAGATGAAATGAAATGTTATGGATGCACCAGTTGTTTCGTAGCTATTGCAATTGTTTTCACTTATCTGTGTGATCAGTTGAAAGCATAAATGATCCAATAACGCATCAATTGTGCGTCTCAAAAGGATCATGATTAAAATAAGCAATAAAAAAAGTCATCAAACTCTATATATTTGCAGGCTGCAGCATTTTTGCAAGAAAATAATGAATAATATCCATGCATAATCTTTCTGCTTACCTTCCATCAAACTCTGCGCTCACCCCGAGCCAGCAAATCCACAACACGATCAACTTTATCAACATTTCCGCGCGCGTTTAGACAAAAATCCGACACTCCGGCAATTTGGATGCGCTCCGGTATTTCTTTGGGGGAAAAAACCGACTCAGGGACAGATCGAGAAGTTCACAGAAGGTCCGACATGAGAAGAGAACAGCCCTGCTTCTGCTTCCAGTTCATGCAGAAGGTGTGAGGTGCACTGCTCTGGTGCTGAGAGCCCACTGCCTCTATATACCCGTGAAGCGAAGTGCACTCTGCTGGCGCGCGCAGCGCTGATGGGAGATTCGCGAAGGAACCGATTACTTTGAACGACTCCCTTAGGAAAATCAATCAGGCGAATCGATTCCTAAGAGGAGAGAATCGGAAAATTGTTTTTATCCGTGCCCTCAGAGGCACACAAGTTAAAAGTACAACTCAACCACACCACATGCTGTCTAGGGTATGGGTTTACGGTTTTATAGCTTATATTTGATAATGGTTTCATTAATTTCCCAATTTCTCAGTCTACCCTGGTGCTGTATGAACAAAGCCCTCACCCCCTATTCAGGGCTCTTGTTAATATCAGCAAACATGTTACGTCATCAGACTCATTAATAGCAAAAGTAATGAGTGCCAATAAGTGGAATCAGTGAATCGAAAGCTACTATTCTTTCAGTTACACTGCTTGTGATTTGTGCTGTTATGATTTTCATGTTCATCATCTAATAGATATTTCAGTTGAAACCAACTGCCTTCAAACTAAAATGGCAATCCCACAAACCATTGCGTTGTTAGAGGAAATTGTGACTTGCAAGACACCTGTTTAAATCTAAACCTAAGAAATGAAACCAGTCGTTCATTTCCCATAGACTTGTTCACCTCTGCCTTACTTGATTTGTCAAGGCAGTTTGAGGTATAGTCCTTTGATAATAACAATAATAATCATCATCATCATAATAATAATAATAATAATAATCATAATCATAATAAAGAAGAAGAAAGAAGAATTTTCTTCTTCTTCTTCTTTATTTATTTTGCCCTTAGCCATATTAAATCCATTAGCCATGTTATATCTTAAAGGCAAATCCTCATAAACCGCACACTACAGTATCTCAGAGTGGTGATCGAAATGAATCAGAACTCCTATTGATTCACTTCGAAAGAATCGAATCAGAAAACTGACTCACGATGCCGGGGGACAGCTGCTCACTAATATGTAGAATATACTGCTTCTACATATTTGTACATTCCTGACACTTTGAGTAATATATGATCTTATCTAGTATGAAAAAAAAAATCTCTATAGGATTTGGACTGCATGACTTATAGGATGGTGTAGAGGGGCGTGGTCACTCAGTGTTACGAGGCGTGGCCTGCTGTCTACATGCAAGTTGTTTTTTTTGTTTTTTTTTTAAATGTTTTAATAAAATTGGCTGTTTAAAATCGTGTTGCAATAAGACTAAACAATGTGACATAGTAGTAATAGGATTGGAAAAAAGCACAAAAAACTCACATTATCGGAATTATTGCAAAAAGTCTTCAGTAGAATTGAACTGATAACGGAAGTGTAAAGTTCTTAAAACTGAATAAAAATAGCTTACCATTCTATATTCATGAAAGGAATTTTTTTTTTTACAGTAACAAAAGGTGAGATGAGATCATGACAGCCTTAGGACTTCATTTAATTAATGCTTACACCAATGCAGTTTTATAATTATTTGTTAGAATTGAGAATGTTGCTCTTCATTCTCAGACGTGACCCTGCACATTAATCTCAAGCTGGCCACATGTTCGTAGCCTCCGTTAAATTATTTTTTCCTTTCCTTGAAGTACAAAAGTATTTTGTTTCAATGCAATTCTTGTTAATTAAGCTCAAGCCTGCGGAAAGTTTGCAAACAAAATATACGATACTTTTTGTACTCCGATAGGCTACATAATCCATCCATTAGTCATGGCCAATCTGAGCTGACCCCAAGTGAGAGGCAGGGTACACTCTGGGCAGCTCACCAATCCATCACAGAGATAAACAACCACTCACACCTATGAGCAATTTAGAGTAACCAGTTGACATAATCTGCATGTCTTTGGACTGTTGGAGGAAACAGGAGTACCCAGAGGAAACCCACGCAGGTGCAGGGAGAAAATTCAAACTCCACACAGAAAGGCCTCATTCGGATGGCAGGTTCAAACCTGGAACCTTCTTGCTGTGAGGTGACAGTGCTAACCACTATACCACCATGCCATCCCAGCTGCATAATATTATTGTTTCTTTTTATTCAAGAACAATAAGCAGGACCAAAATATAGTCCTGAGATAATGACAACAAAATATAATCATGAGTTTATTATGAAATATTTATATAATAATTAAAAAATAAGGGTATATCATAGCAAATGTCTTATTCCTTGACACCTATGAGATATTTCCCATAACTTTATAAAGCCCTTTAATGCTCCGCTGGACTCACTACATTACAGAAGTTGTGCATCACTAAAACAACATCAGGTCAGAAGTATAGCAGCAGATGGGGTACAGTCAGTAATTATACACCTACAAAGTGACCTATATGGGAGGGTTAGTCCTGATAAAATGATTACAGTACATACAAGGTAGGCATATCTAATAGAAAATGTCCTCTGGATACAATAATATATTAAGTGAATTAAACTGACAGCTATATTTAAAAAAAAAGAAAAAGAAACATGTCTCAAAACGCTTCGTCTGTGTAAGTTATTCACACCTGGCTGAAGATTCATGTGTTATTTTGGCACTGTTCACACCTCATTAGGAGCTTTCCTTTGATATGTGTCTATGAAAAAAACGTCACTTATGATGTTCTTTCAAATTCTACAATGTATGGTGTCTAGGTTAGTTCATTAATTTTCTATAGCAACATGTTTCAAAGTGTTTGATTTCTCTTATACCGCAGCAATTTGCCAACCATAACATTTTTTAAAAATCCATTTATAGTTACCGGTTATAGGGGCCGACTCACTCTTCCCAGAATCCTCTGCTTCAATTAGTGATTCGCCATTTTCAATGCCATCGATATTCCAAAAACAATCCGCAACAATTTAGCGAACATTAAGCCACAGATCATAACTTGTAACGTGAAACTGAAGATGTTTTGCCAAAGCAAAAGATGAAGAAAAAGTTTCAGATGGGTTGCAAATGGATCATTAACTGTGAAATTGTGGAGTTTTTGCTGCACAGAGAGCTAGGATGTAGCGTTCACATGCTTTGAAAACAAAAACAACGAATTGGATTCAGGGAAGGGTGAACCGAGCCCTTTAATGTTGCGGAACATGCAGTAAACAAGCAAGTTCACCGTATCAATGATCATTTTTCAATGTTAGTATATAAAATGTACTATAATAATGGTACATTTCTTAGTCTGTTATTATAAGCATTAAATTATATCCCTATCTGAGAGAGACTATAGAAAGGCTAACCTATTAGAATGAGCGTATTAATTTAAACATGTGATCTGAATTCAATTAAAGGAACTCTGTTAGCTTTAATTATGTATACTTAAAAAAAACAAAAAAACAAAAACTTATTGTTGTTTTAGTGGTCACTATTGGGAAAACCTTAAATGTTTCAAGAGAGTGTTAATCATAAAAAGGCCAAAAAAAATCTAGGTAGCTTGATATACAAAGAACCCCTGAAGAACCCTTTTTCTAAGAGTATAGTTAGCTTCCCCCCCCAATACTCTTAATATTCAGGGGAACCTCCTCTAACCATGAGCCAAGGCTTCAGGTGTTTTTGACAAGCTGAGACGAGATATGTTAAGATGCCAGAGGCTTTTTTGTGTATACACACACATATTTAAACACAGATACACACGCACACCTATTCAAATACAGAACTGCAAAGCAAGAGAAACTTAGTGGCTTCAGGCGTGTTCATTTTTCCATTTAATGAGTAAGCAAAAGGTGTGCGAGGCCAAACATCTGCATGATCTAATAACGTCCACAGGGTGAGTGAAAGTTCAGATGCTCAGTGTGTGGGGAGATAATGAAGTAAAGGTTAAAAGGTTTATTTATTAACAGAAAAACACCTCTGCAACTTATGTATCTGCATCTCACAAAGGCTAAACAAAAATCCTGACTGATCACTTTACTGAAGCCATCGACGGTCCAACTAATTTACTAGATCAGGGTTTCTCAGCTCTGCACTCCGGCAGGTTCATTTCAGGTTCCGTGACTTCTAATACATCTGATTCATCTTGTATAGGACTGGATAATTCCCTCATGAACTGGATCAGGCATGTTATGGGTAGGGAATATTAAAACTTTGCAGGTCTCTAGAGCCTCCAAGACCTAGAAGCAGAGAACTTCATCACTGAATCTCATTATTTATTCACTGCATTCACAGTATAACTGCTCCATAAATGGTAACTCATTATGAAGATAGTAAAACTGACCTTAGTTATAAGACAGTGCAGACATACTGTTAATCCCTTTGCATTGTAATAAACTATTATTTAATGCTGATCATTATACGTGTTATTTTGAAAACCCATTAGATGTCGCTGTGGCTGAATTCTGGAAGATTTTCTGCATATTAAATACTTTAAGAAACAAATATATTTTGCCAAAACAACATGGAAATGTTTGATCTTGCTGCAAGTATGATGTTGGAGAAGGAGAATTTTTAGCAGATGCTGTGGTTAAAACTCAGCTCAGTGTACTTTCCTCACAAATCCTCATCTCAGACCACCACAAGGGTTTTCTCAGACCAGTACAAAAATATTGAATCCAAAAGAGGGGGAGTAGAAATCCATGTACTGACAGATTTGGATCAGTTACTGGAATTACTAGTGAGCGATTACATAGAAACTTAGTCCTAGCAAAGGAGGCGTGCTCTCTGCTCCTCAGTCACAGTGAAGGAGGCGTGGTCTCTGTTCCTCAGTCACAGTGAAGGAGGCGTGGTCTCTGTTCCTCAGTCACAGTGAAAGAGGCGTGCTCTCTGCTCCTCAG
>JAQMYM010000038.1:43163-53702 GCA_030014255.1 Parauchenoglanis ngamensis | reverse complement strand
TGGTCTCTGCTCCTCAGTCACAGTGAAGGAGGCGTGGTCTCTGCTCCTCAGTCACAGTGAAGGAGGCGTGGTCTCTGTTCCTCAATCACAGTGAAGGAGGCGTGGTCTCTGCTCCTCAGTCACAGTGAAGGAGGCGTGGTCTCTGTTCCTCAGTTATAATAAAGGGGGTTTGAACTTAGTGTTTCAGTCACAATGAAGGAGGCGTGTTCTGTTACAGTGACAGTGAAGGAGGTGTGGTCTCTATGCCTCACTCACATTAAAGAAGGCGTGGCCTATGCTCTTCAGTCACAGTGAAGGAATTATGGTCTCACTTTCAGTAAAATGAAGGAAGTGGGGCCTCTGTCTACAATCACTCCTCAACTCACTCATTCACTCTTTATTCTAAAGTCTGTCCTATATAGAGGCCTATGTAGGGCAGCAGTTAGGGAAGACAGCTGGCCTGATTCAGACACCACTGACCACACACAATTTGCTATGCTCTCCATAGTTATGTCGAAGATTGGAACCATAAAAAAATGTTGATACTGGCCAACCCTGTGCATTTTGGTACTTTAGCAGGGAAGAAGTGTGCATTACTGATAATACAGTAATCTATTGTTCACAGAGAATTTAGACCAAAATGAGTGCACAATGTGATAAATAGCGTAAAGTGCATATGTGCTAATGGCCTGTAAAGCCTAATGAGACATGCTTCTAACTCTGGTCTGTAAATTAGAAAATAAACAAAACAAACAAACAAAAACAAAAAAACCCAGCATGACCACTTGTCTTGATTTAGTGGTAAATAGATAATTGTGTTTATATGTATTGCACTGAGAAAACAGACTGTTAATGATAATTTAACCACACCTTAATTGTTGTTTTAATGATAACAGCTTCCATTCAGCGCAGCAAGATTATTCACTTCAGTACACTTCAACAAACAGATAAGACTGCTTTCACACTAAGGCTTTTTCTTTTCTCTTCAACCACCGACGCACGTTTAAAAAGTGCTGCTGCCTGCGTTTTTTCGTCACAGCAAATCTATAAAAAAAAATTATGAATTGGAAAATTTTTCTGTAAAGTGCTGGATGATGTTGAGAATTTTTTTTTTTACCTCTTGACTAAACAGGTTGCAATTTGGGGGAAACATGTAGGACAAAGCGCAGTTGAAGAATGAGCCTTGTTGGTGACAAAATGTAAGATGAACAATATCTTAAATCCAGGATACAGGAGCAGGAGTGGCACAGCAGTTCAGCATCTTTAGGCTACCAGAAGGCTGCAAGTTCAAATCCCAAGGCTGCCAAAAAGACATTAGTCCTTGAGCAAGGTTTTTTAACTCAGATGTACAGTATGCTTAGATCATATTCTGACCTACTTGTAAAAATAAGAGATAATTCGAACATAATAAATGACTGGTGCAATAAAACCTACACTGATAATATCATGATATCTGGTCAGACACAATCATTTGAGTTTCTTTTGTTCCTGAATCCGCTCTAACTTCTGATTAGCTTTTGCCAGACCCACTACAGTCAGATAACAGGCAGTTCTCTGGTGTATCCTCAGTGTTTGCTAGAAAATTGAACACTGCTTGGACGTATAAAAATAAAGCCATCTTTTCTGTCTGAACAGTGTAGAGAAAACCAGGCATAATGGAATGTGAACACCATTTTATAGAATAGCATTCTCCTTATATTTCTCAATCGCAAGCTGATTACACTTAGCACTTATATGTAAAATTGCACATTGTTTGTTGATGTCCTATGCAGTAAGGAAATGTTGTAAACAGTCAAATCGACACATCACAGAAAGAAAAAGAGCATAAAAAGCACAGGTTCTCAACCTATATGGGGTCGCCTGAGATGTGAATGAGTTTGCAGGAGATTTTCACCAGCCATTACTTCAAATGTAGCTATGTGAATGTAGTTCTGTACTTTATTTATGAATTTTAAAGAACTATTCAATGAGTAAAAAATATTACCAGCTGTATAGCAAGCAATTAATTGGTGGAAAAGACTGGACTGTGGATTCTTAGGGAAGGAAAAAAAAAACCCAAAAAATAAACAAAAATAGAGTACTGGATTTTCAATACAATCCATTTACAAATTGGTGGGCTAATAGCCACATGACCAACATTTTCACATTGACCTTTCACATTCACATTTTCACATGACCAACATACTCACCGTAGATCTGTGTAAGGGGTGACCGGTAAAGGGGGAAAAAATTTAATAATATCGCTTTCTAATTTTTTGTTCGCATTAATGATTGTAAAGTGTTAGATTTAACCCTTAGTTGTTGGCCTATTTACAATTTGGGGAGGTCAAGCCCCTCCCCCTTTGTCGAAAACCAAACATTTCCTTTTCCATTTTCAGCTGAACATTTGTGATAGACATCCTAATAAATACAGTTAACTGATGTAATTGTTTAATGTCAGCCAAATCAGTCATACACTGATGCATTTTAGTTCACGTTATTGAATTGAAAACTCTTTTTCATCCTTTTAAGAACTCCAGGCCACTTGCCCTAGCGTACTAAAACGTTAAACTGTGGTGCTCCTTTGCAAAATGCATAAAGGTTGGCAGGTCTGGTGATATAATTTAATGATTGCAGTGTAATATTTTGTAGAGATGATCAAATCATTCAGTTTGGAGCTCCATTTAAGGCCATTTCACACCAGACTGCAGCAATAGCGTTCTCTCTTTGATGTATAAAAATGAAATGCAATGTGCAAAATATGCATTCTTTTAATATATATATTTTTAACGTGTTTTTATATTGATTTATTAAGACGATCTTTCAGCGGCACCTGCCGCGTATGCCAACAACTAAAAAACCCGCAATACCAACTGCGTAGATCCTCATCATAAAAACACAATGAGAAGATGATGCTTAAAGTTTCTGATTCACCAAACAATACCATGAACACTATTGTAAAGATAAGCAAGTGCAGACTGCTGGGGCTAAAAGTCATTGAGGAAAAGAAAATTCAATCAAGCACCTGCAGTATGAGAGCTGTTGCTGGATATGGGAAATTAATTCAATCCATATCCATGAAATTTAAACCAAATTGAAACGACATAAAGTATTAAAGGTCAAGGCGCCATTAATAAACCTATAAGGTCATTCTGTAATTTGAGCCTTTCAAGAACCACATGCTTTCTCCTAGTAGTAATTGAGATGGCTCATTTGGAGGCACTTCCTTTTGTTTTCTCCATAATGAGAGATAATGACAGTGGGAAATATGCGGGCTAGCAGTACAGGATTCAATAGGCCTCATTTGCATGAGAAGCAATGTTTAATTTATTGCAATGTCTGAATTATACAAATCGGGGAACTAATAAACTGGTAACTGTGTGTAATTCACACCTATTTATTTTTAAAAGCGAGAGATTCTCCACTTCCTCTCCATGGCTGAATATATTTCTCTACACACTGCAGGTTTTCCCCACATGATTCCCTCTCCTCAATGAGCCTCAATGTCTCCAGCTATTCAGTCCCGGAGAGATTGACTTCGCCAGCTGAATTCAGATGAGGTTTGCTAGCCTGGTGTGTGTGTGTATCACACACACTCAGCCACTTCCTCATAGTAGGAGAGCAATTTTCCCGCTCTATATCTAACGTGACACCACGGCTGTTATGGGCTGAGGAAAAGCAGTAGTGTATGCGCAATAACAATACAAGCGTCAGAAGAAGGGTACATAAACACTGAGTGAACACGGAGAGTCTATATCTCAGTGTGGTCCAATGTAGTGGGATGACCTTTATACTATCTACGAACTGATCAAACATTCAAGACAGCAGATGCATCAGAAATGCTCCATCCACGTGCAGCCATGAAGACTGGGTGATTAATATCCCCTTATATTCATCCCCAACGGGCTACTTCTGCAAAGAGTGAATTAAAAAATGCAGCCTTCTTGCAAGGAGGAGCAGCAGATTAAAATGAATAATTTTACATCAGTAATATGCGTAACGGGACGGGACTGGTTCTTTTGGGACACCATCTTTTGTTCTTCTTATAATGAGGAAAATATGCTGAATGGCATTACACAATCCAATAAAGCCCCATTTGCAACAGCATGCGAGGCTATTCTTAAATTATTAAGTGATTGAACCGACTTGTTCTGATTATTGGTGGTTTTGCTTGAGAAGGAAGCTCGTACTTAGTAACTCAGGGGGCCCAAGCACCAAACAGCTAGCACTGTACTGAGCAATGGGCAAGATATTTGCTAGAACATACTTATACCACAGCTGAATACAGGTCAGAATATTTTGACTATTTTTCTGTAAGAGCAGCAGGCATGTAACGATTCACCCACTTTAACGATTTGATTCAGTTCACGATATTGGGTTCACGATTCAAATATGTTATGATGTTGTGGAAAAAAAAAAGAAAATTAAAAGAAAATGCTATTAACAAAAAATGAATTGTTTATTTTCCTATTCCATATCAACTTAAATATTACTTTTGTTCACTTTAAAAAATATATACGTTTGATTCATTTTCTAACCAACAATAATTATTTACAAACATTTGTAAAAGCTGGAGTAAAATATAACAGCCTATTAACTAAAAATTCCTTTTATTAAAAATGATTTTTCTTAAAAATCAACTACCTCAATTTGCGTCCCTTTTCTGTAGCTGTTGGCAGTCAGTAACATTATAGCTTTGATTTCTTGTTGAATTTCTTTGTAAAGGTAATCGCACAAAAGCTCATTCCCATATTGGATTACTTTTTTTGAATGTGTTTTCACAGCAATAGAGCTGTGTTACTTCCATATACGATGACGTCACATGTATTTCCACTACTGTACGTTATTGTGACCTGTGCCGTCTAAACAATGCAGTTACAGCTAAAAAAAAAAAAAAACCTAACATTAATCTTGGTTCATTTCCATTGATTTGAACTGTCAGAAATTAGTTTTGTGATTTAGTGAAGTGCAAGATATCATTACATGCCTAGTTTTAAGTATTAGTGAACTTGCTCTACATTATCGCTTCTATAGTGAGCACTCATTCACAGTTACATCGATGGTTGCCGCACCACATAATCTAAGTATAAAAATAAACAGATATTTTGTAAAAAGTGTTATTTACTTATTGATATGGTAAAGCTTTGTGTTATGAGACATGTAGTTAGCATTTATAGAAAGAGTCTCCAGGGTCATCTCTTTGAAATGGCCAGTAAGTTTTACACCATGGGAAAGTCTTCAGAACAGAGGAACTTTAAATTCTTAACTTAGTTAACTTTAAATTAACTTTAAAAGAAAGAAAAAAAAAAAGAAAAAAAAAAGGGTCTGGTGATGGAACAACAGAATATATGTATCTGTTATAATGTAAATAATACCTTGTTTCTTGGAGGTTCTACAACATTAAATGTTACTGTAAATGGTAAAAAAGCATTATGTCAGTCATCACCAAATAAAAAAAATGGTCAGCGTTGTTGTAGAAGACGAATCAAACACTTTGAGCCTACTGTCAGGGGGAAAATAACAGTGTAAGCATCAAACCATCCAGCTGTTCCCCCTAATTGCACAGCTGGAACATGGTGTTTCCAAATTTAATGTTAATTGTTGTTATGAACTTGAACACAAACAACTGATGCATCCACGAATATGGATTATCCTCCTGATAAAAATACATAGCTGACAATTCATCATTAAAAAAAAAAAGACAAGACAAAAAATATTTCTAAAAAGTCACTTTGAATCCTCATCAACAATCACAGATGGACATCTCAGAGGTATCACTTGCTCCTGAAGTATCACATGTAATTTTCTAAGGTGTTCCCCAAGGCTCCAGTCTACCTCCTGTGTTAAAGTTGTTAAAGTCATCAGCTGGCGCCGCTAGGCTGGAACCCCGACTAGCATGTTGTTCTTGGGGGAGCAGCTCTCAGGCTCCATGGTCATCACCTTCACTGAGTAACCGTGAGTCTCAGCAGCCCAACTGCGGTCCAAGTCAACCAATCCCATGCAGCGTTTCCCTGGAGACGGAAAAGAGATCAGACATGACTGTGCTTTCTAATCACATCCCTCTATCAGCTCACTGAATAATTCACAAAGCCATCAATCACCTGTGTAAGAGACTTAAGATTCATTATTCAGCCCTCTTAATTAATTAATTAATACATTCATATAATAAATCTAATACATGATCTAGTGATTAGCAATCAGTATAAGGCACATCAGGTCTGAATCTGCCTATAGATATTTCCTATGTACAATATTATTTAATGTTTATGCAATTTTAAATGCATTATTTATATTTATACTACTTAATATTTAATTTTATGATAATATTTATCTCACCTTTAACACAACTATGGATAAATGACAAGTCATGGACCTTCAGACTGAACCCTGGCCATGTTTTGCGTTCTCCTCGCTGCCTGCTTGTATCAAACATGTCCTTTCTTGTTTTAGGCTGGCTGTGGATGCTTCAGCCATCATCCAAAGAGATGTCTGCAGATGCCAGTATCTTATTTATTCTACTTCATGAGAAGTATATAAACTGAGCTTTCAGAACAGAAGGAGGACCGTAGCTGTCTATCCAACATGACAGTGAGTAGTAAGCTTTACTTTAACCGGAACACCTGTACACCTGCTCATTCATGCAATTATAATACACTACAGTCTATACAAAAGGGTGTGAAGAAAAAATTCATCCGGCAATATATTTTTTCAAACGACTATCCAGTAAAGTAACACTTTCAAATCAAAGACGAATGTTCGTGCGTGAAAATGCAACAAAATTGATAATGACTTTAAAGAAAATAATAAGAGAGAAGCTCTGCAATGAAAACATTTCGTGTACAGTTCATGGTCTACTTTGTGATGTGTGGAAGATAGAGTTTATAAACTATGGCAGAGTTTTAATTCCTAAACCAAGCAACAAATCTCCCCACGTTCTCGCCTACGTTTCCGGATAGGATGTACCCAAATTCTCTTTTTCTCCCCCGGTAAAAGAATAAGCACTAGCTCATCATCATTGTCAATTCCATTGTTAGGTGATGATTTTTGCGGAAGGCTCACATACTTGCGTCACATTTAATGTGAATATTAATGTTGCGTTAAATTTATCAACATTTTTTTGCGCATTTATTCATGTCATCCTGTAAATTTAAAGGCCTGAAGGCTACAGTAACTCAAATAACCACTCTTTACAGCCGTAGTGAGCAGAAAAGCATCTCAGGAATTACATGTTGAACCTTGAGGGTCCAACCGCAGAACACCGCATTAGTTTCCACTCCTCTTGGGTAAAACAGGACTCTACCGTGAGCACAGAGTCACCGAATCTGGACAGGCTAAAATTGGAAAAAGAGCAGGCAGATAAAGCCCTCTTACAACAAAGCAGAACTGCCACTCCGTGAATGTTATTAGTGAAGAAGGAAGACAAGTCCATTAAGGCCTTCAAAAACAAAAAGAATATTAAACTGGATCTTGTAATGAACAGCGAGCCAGTGGCGAGACGCTAAAACGGGGGTCATGTGATCCCTTTTCTTAGTACTGGTATATTTACCTTTTAATTGCTTTGTTCAGATAAAAGACAAGTTTTTTTCAGATCTGTTGCCATTTTTGCTCCAGCCTCATCTGAGGAAAATTATTCTGACTCACACTATCTAATGGAAAATATTTCTTTGAAAGCATGATTTGAAGCTTTTGTAATGTTCTCAGAACTCATCCACTAGGTTAAAAACACTTAAAACACAATTTAGCAATTGAAAGGATGTAGCATTTGTCTCCAGTACTCTGTTCGCAGTGACACCGGTTCCACTACTTAGAAGCTGCCGGCATTAAAAGGAACAACGATTTGGCTTCACTATGAAAATGCAGCTACACTAAAAGCTTTGCTAAGTCTAACACTTTGCGATACGTCTGAAGAGAGGGCCTAAGACATGCTATCAGAGCTACCTGTTTCTGACCCCCATTCATTTATACACGCATATCAACCAATCACAGCGGGTGCTTCAGCTCTGTTGGGAATGTATCTCTGATGCTTGAAAAGCATTTGAAGCTTGTCTGAAGCATACGTGGGCCTTTACATATGGAGGGATTATAGTATAAATGTAGGTTACTTTTAAGGCTAGGCAAGACAGACTGGGAAGGATAAAGCCATGGGGAAAAAGTGTTTGTTTTCTCTGAAGGGAAATGAAGAGCACCTGGTTTGCACTTATAGTTAATCATGTTTGTCACATTATTCTTCTAGTTTTCATCATTTTTCCATTCTTTTCATCTACCCTATATTTTGAAATGCATTCTTCTTTTTCTAAGTCTCATGAAAACTGTTTTCATTTGGAGCAATCCTACTTTTCTGAGTAGATCTGACAAAAGAACTTCTGGCCTAATTCAGACTCATTCAAGTCTCTTTCAGCTGCCTTCATCACATGACAGATTCCCATACAGACAAAATGGCATATATATGACGAACAACATGATCCAATTTTTAAGCAAAGACACCGTAAGATATAACTTTCTGCATTCTGTTTGCTTAGAGGACCTAAAACAACAAAGAATAAATAAATAATTTCATTCAGCTCCAGGGTCGCCAGTTCGATCCTGCCCTAACCTTACTGTCTGCGTTGTCTTCCATGTGTCCCTACAGGTTTCCTGTGAATGTGGCTATGCTAAATTGCCCTTAGGTGTGAATGTGTGTGTGTGTGTGTGCACTTTGCCCTGTGATGGACTGGCATCTGATCCAGGGTGTATTTCTGCCTTATACCCAGTGATCCCCGGGACAGTTTCTAGATCAACCACCATCCTGACCAGGATAAAGCGGTTACTGAAGATGAACAAATCAAGAAATGAACGAATGAACAACTGTATGAATGAATAAATAAATAAGATAAACTTTCTACTGTGTACGTTACAGCCCCTGTATGAGGTCACGCATACAAACAATATGTATTATCTGCATTTCTATTGTGATAATTATGTGTAATTTATGTCATTATTTTCATGCTCGATGTTAATGTTACTATTGCGTAATTTTGATGTGATTATGTATAATTCTGATGTAATTATGTGTAATTTTTGATGTAATTATTATTTGATGTAATTGATATTATGGCTTGGTTATGGTTATATTTTTTTTTTCCAGATGTGCACCAAGCAGCAGTAAGAAAACAGTGACGATGATCTAATAAGCACTTACTCCAAAGTTTTCTATCGGTGCACAAAACCGATGCTCGTGAATTTAATGTTTCTGGTATTACCACAGAATAGGGTCAAAAATCATACATGCTATGGCTAAACTGTAGATATTAGCACCTGTATGCTAATATGTTGCAGCACTAACCTTCCCAGTCAGTATTTAACTTCTAATACAATATGGTGTTACATCAGTAGCTACAGAGATGCTTAATGCAGCTGTAATAAAAATAAAACAGGTTTTGGACAGGCACCAGAGAAGATGCTCTTTTAGTATGGTTTTTTTTTTGTGTGTGTATGTGTGTGTGTATAGGAGGAGAGTGTATTACTCCGGCAGCTGCAAAGGATGAGCATGGGAAGCAGGAATGATGGATCATCCAATCTGAACGAGAGCTCTTCAGCGCAATGAGGCGGCAGCGCAGTGTGATGGAGAGCCGTCACAGTGGGAGACTAAGTGATACTGGCTCACTCTGGCTTGATCTGCACAATATTCGCACACTCTCCATTTATATTGGACTGAAACTCAGGTTAGAAAAATTCACAGCAAACTAATTTAACTTGTGAGGCAGCCGTGTTTATTTTAACTGAAATGTGCATAAGCAGGTAGTTGTGTAGAGAGTGAAGTTGGGTCAGAGATTAAGCCTTTATTTTGCTTACAATTTTCCTGTCATGGATATGCGTGTCTCCTTGTTTTTAGCTTTGAAAATGTGCAGGATGGAACCTGCACAAAGCAGAGAAGTATCTCAGAGTGCAAAACAGCTTGGACCTTGAGGCAGATGGGCCACAACAGCAGAAGACCATAAGGCAAAAGCAGGAATCTGGATCGCCAGGTCTTTGATAAATCTTCAACTGTCCAGGACAACGTGTTCCCACTGCAGCTTCAGATTCATCTTTAGAGCTGACAGGCGTGGATCGCAACGTGGTCTTCTACCCATCCATTTTATGGCTTGACATTCATTTTGAGATGCTTTTTTGCTCATCACGGTTGTAAAGACTGGCTGTCTGAGCCTCTCTGTGAGATTAAACCAGTCTGACCACTGTCATATGATCTCGCTAATCAACAAGGTGTTTCCACTCACAAAACTGCCACACATGGGATCATTCTTTTGTTTTTGCATCATTCTGAATGAAATCATCATTCTCAACTCCAGGGATTGCTGTGTGTAAAGATTCCAGGATATCAGCAGTTTCTGAAAACTTCTTGACCTGTATATGCATGATTTTATGCATTGTGCTGCTTCCACAAGAATGGCTGACTTAAAAATTGCATGGATGAGCAGGATGTACAGGTGTTTCATATGTATATTTTTCTATCTTAATGGATTTCAATTAGGGGCGGCACGGTGGTGCGGTGGTTAGCACTGTCACCTCACAGCAAGAAGGTCCTGGGTTCGATCCCCGGGTCAC
>JAQMYM010000038.1:0-10384 GCA_030014255.1 Parauchenoglanis ngamensis | reverse complement strand
CACCATGGTAAACATGCCCCTGTCCCAACTATTTTGAGACCTGTAGCAAGCATCAAATTTGAAATGAGCTCATTTAGTGCATAAAACTTTAGAATGTCTCAGTTTAAACATTTATGTTATCTACGTTCTGTTGTGAATAAAATATTGTCTCATGTGATTTGAGAGTCTTTTAGTTTTCATTTTATTCAAATTTAAAGAACGTCCCGACTTTTCTGGAATTCGGGTTGTAACATAGACCGAGTAGATGCTATTATTACGTACAATGCTTAAATTTGCTCTTTTGCCTTTGCAAATTTTGTGAATGTGCATTTGGAATCTTGTGGGTCTCAGAAGATGGCAGGTAACTTAATTTTTTCTTAGCTGTTGATGAAGTGGAATTTCATTTGTAAATTCTCCAAATTACTTCCATACAAGTGCTGCCATTGCCTTGCGTACTGAACTGCCACGAAGAAAACTGCAATTGCATAGATGCTACACATGAATTCATAGTAGTAATAGTCTATATTATTTTGGAGAAATAAGGCTAGTAAAGACTCAATTTTATTTAGAAGCAAAGAAGAAAATGTAGAAAATTCATTAGGTGTGTTGTGACTGGCTGGTTCTTTGGTCATTCAGATTTAAAATGGAGTAAGTTAGGATGGCTTACAGAAGCATTCATAATGGTGCTGGAAGACAAAGTGGATTAGAAATCAGACTTTGTCAGGAGTAGCGGAGTTAAAATTCTATAAAAGACATTACAGGTCCTCTATAAGAGTCAAAAAATTGTTAAGAATCAAAAAACATAATTTATTCTTCACTTAAAAAAAAACAAACAAAAAAACCCACACCTTTCTGTATTACTTGCCAACAGAGTTTTTAAACGTGATGGCATTCTTAGCCCTTAGCCCAGGTAAAAATTTGGATCGCATGTCAAGCAAAGCCAAACGCACGAACAAACTCTGAGCTGAGAAATGCAGAAAGGAAGCTGAGTCTTCTACATTCCCTTCTACAGCAAGTGAAACTGATTTCATTCATTCTGATCTTGAATAATCAATAAAAATCACAATTACCTCACTATCATCCATCCATCCATTATCTATACCGCTCATCTGTCAGGGTCAATCCTAAGGTAACAGAAACTGGCAATTTATATTGGTTACCAGTGTCCTTGATTAATAATAATCCGTATCTAAAAACCTTTCACATTTGTGATGTGCAATTCAACAGAAGGGCCAAGGACTCATCCAGACACTCTCAGCAAGCTGCTTTAGTTATTCAGTCCATAGTGACTCCAAAACACACACACACACAGGTGGATTTGGGCAGTCTGAGACAGCTGGAGTCAGATTCCCAGCAGAGTGTGTAATGGAGGCGCTTGTGAGCACACATTGCTGATTTGAGACAGGCCCGGCTGATTAGCAGAGACTTCTCTGGATCAGCAGTAGTAAAAGATTATGTGTCACTGCCTGGTGCCAAGCTCACCAAGCCCAGTTGATGTGGTTCAGCCACATGGTGCACGGGGCCATTAAATCTACAGCGAAGAGCCCCCAACGACAGCTGCGGAGCAGACCAAACGCTGACAAGCACGCAGCCTGGGAAACTGAGACGGCCGTTCTGCTTTTAACACTTCTACCCCTACACAATTGCATGGTTATCACTTTGACATGACAGGAAATCGCTGATTTATATACAGTCAGTGTCAGTGCTGGCCAAGATGGAAACACACCCACTGGAGTACAGTCTGGGAGTCGGGTCTTGGGCCAAGCTCGCTCCATAGCAGCATCTGTGAGTTTATTTTCTCATACACACTTCAGCGCAGGGTATAAGTGGGTCAGCAATACAGCAGCAGGATCACCTCTCCAGAGGGGACTAATAGACAAAAAAAGAGAAGGTGTAAGAGAATGTATAGCACTGCAGTACAGAAAGTCCCTCATTACTACCACCCTGTTTACACCAGCTATAAAGTGTTATTGGATTTTGTGTTGTGTTCAGCAGTTTGTATGGACGCAGAAAGGGAGAGAAATAACCACATGGGACGTGAGAAGAAAGCAAGAGCAATTCGCCTTTAATGGCGTCACAGTAACTACGGTCAAATGAAACTGTCAGTTATTTGGGAATACTTTCATAACTAATGTTTTTACCGGATTTTAATTGTTTCTCTTTTCTTGTTATCCAATTTTGGGACATCTGGGTACCTTTACTTGTAGGTCCATCATGATTATTACACATCACCTTATTAGATCGGCATCATTTCCCACAAATAGGAAATAGAGGCTTTATGTACCAACACCATGCACTCAAACTCAACAGCTGGCCTGTTAATTAATCAGTGCCTCGTTATATAAATTTATTATTATTATTATGTAAATGTAAGGTATAAAGCTCAACGTCACCACCCCAATGTCATTCTTTTTCTACAACAGCACATTCCTGAGTGTTTTATTCCTCTTTCACCACAGCAATTTGCCATCGATTACAATTACACAAGCCTGTAGTGTTTACCAATTCGTATTTACATTTAAAAGTCAGACTGGACTATCGAGAAGACCAAAGTTATTGGTCCGGCCTGTGCTAAGGTTAAGGTTAGCTGTGCTCGATAGCGTATAATGGAAATCCGTGGACAAAACTACAAGAATCAAGCGAATAGCAAAATGCATGGCAACAGCTTATAGTAAAGGCTGGACCTTTGAACAACCTTTTCATTATTTTTCCTGTTAATAAATACCTACATTTGCATAAATTAAAAAAAATAATAATAAAAAATCTTCCTGTAGGGTTTAAACAGATAAAAAAAAAAGTGCAATTAATCTGCAATTAACTACAAGCAAAAAAAATTATCAAAATTAATAACAGCTCTAACTGATATACTCTTTATTTTGTATGCAGTTACCATGGTTAAAACCAGAAAATAATAAAATAAATAAACATGTTTGTCTTATCCTGGTACACTAAAAGGGTAGGATGTCAAACCTTCCTGATGCCTTTCAACACTCGTGTCACAGAGTATATTTAAGTAAACATCTCTTAGTCGACTGAAATGGCTTAGAGCGAGCGTTTCCAACCGCATCTGACTTCAGACATGTCACAGAACAGAGACAGAAGCATGCACTCAAACAGCAGCAATCAGTCTCGCTGCACAAGAACTAAAGAAGGTATTACGGAAGGCTGGCTGGAAAAAAAACATCATTCACTGAGCTCTAAATACGTACACGGTTTAAGATATTTCCAGTGACTCATCTGACATCCCTGACAATGCGTCTGTGTGGACTTTAGCACCAACAAACAGGTTGCATATGTGAAAAGATATGTGGAAAAGACTGGTGCTGGTGCTGCTGTGGTGCCACATGGGGAAAAAAACTAAACACTGTTGCCATGGTAGCTCTTTAGGCCTAGTTTTGACTGTAGGGAATATTAATTAATGTTTACACCAACTGTTTTTATACACGTTTTTAAATTTGGTATAAAATATCTCTTAAATGGACCTGAAGCAGCAAAGTTTGAAACTGAGAATGTGATAAGTAAGGAAACAAGAACCGAACATTAAAGAACATCATACATTTTATCCATTTCAACACTTTCTGGTCAATGAGAACCAAGCACTAAACAATAACGACTTAAAGAAGCTGAAAAACTATGACTCTGTGTGTGTATGCGTTTCTCGGAGTCCTTTCATTACATTCCTGTTTTTTCAGAACAGTCACATGATGCCGTTTTGTGCTGACTATTTTTTAATCTTCTTTAAAAAAGAAAAAACTACAGAAAAAAAAAAACCTACCACCTACCGAGCAAATCACTGACCTGCTAGCTAGCTAGCCTAAGAGCTGACTAGCGCTACTCTTGCAGTAGTTAACGTGTCAGGGTGTGGTTCAAGAGAACAAAGAGTAAATACTTCGAAAATGCACAAGATGAATACATAAATTATGGCATAAAGTTCAAGTCAAAAATCTTCTCAAGTTACATTAAGACATACGTACTGTCTACATCGCTACGTTCCTGCTAGCTAAAGATTCTCCTCAAAAGCCAAAAGTGTAAAAAAACAGAAAAAGAGGAAAAAAGCTACAAAGTTATTAAGATATTAAAACAAAACACGTATACTACAGCTAATCTATTCCCAGCATGACTATTGACTTTTGTTAAAAACAGACATTTGCATTGCATGAGAAGTATAGCGAATGGTGCGAGTATTCGGATTGTTGCAGTATAAAAGTGAAGATTTTTTTTTAATACTCAAATGAATCCGAATAAAAAAATCTGGTGGCGTATGCAACCTTTAAACTATCACAGCTGTCGTTTTGGAATAAGTTTATTGATTTGATATTGGACATTTAGTCCAGACATTCTCACTCAGCAGTGAAAATAAAAGGCGCGGTCACTGAGTTTAACTCGATACAAATTTTGTCAAATTCATCGAATATCTTATGGGTTGCTAGCTGTCCGTTCTGCGTGTGCTGGAAAAAAGTCGGTGTTTGTGCACAGCCCTGGCTCTGTTAATGGGAAAGAAAGAAAGTGAATGGGACCGGGCAACACAGCGCTATTCCAACCAATCAGCAACAATGGGGGCGTATTCCATCCAATCACAGCACAGAGGGGAGGGGACAAAGGGAGATGGGGGCGTGTCTTTGTTAGGTTGTTGAATTTAAATAGCAGCAATCTTTCTCCAGAATCGATGCCTGCCCCTTTAACACTGCAATGCTTAACGCCTGTGGTGCTTTCTTCAGCCTCTCCATCCCGGTCACACTCAAGGTCACATTATAGCACAAGATAAAAATCCTGCTCCTTTCATTTTCCCAGCCCAAACTCAAATCATTCCGTAACAAAGTTCGAATTAAATGTGTTTATTCCATGCCGAATGATTTGTATTTCATGTACACAATGGCCATGTTCGAAACAGAAGGCTGCTGCCAATCTAGCGAAATAGACAGACGGCTCTCTTTTCACACGTTTGACACACGTTTCAAGGATACCGACCTATTAATACAGCATTTAGGGTAGCATGTGCACGACGTGTAATTAAACCTTAACGCTAGCTAGTTGACTAACAGATGCCTGTGCAATGTTTATTTCTTGATAACTTTTCAAATACCTAACTGACAACAAAAAAAACCTGAACATATATTTATATACAAATTTACATTTCTGTAAAGCCTTTTTTTTTTTTAAAAAAAAAAAAAAAAAAAAACAATGCTCGAGAGAGCTGCCGCAGGGATTTATGGGTAATAGGCAGCATCAAGGATACATTGGTGATGTCTTCAACTCGGGGCAGTTTGAAGACTTCTTAGAAGACAGGAAACAAGAGTTTGATTAGTTTGGAAAGGTCCTTGATGCCTTGAAGTCTTGTTAGACATCCTCCTGAGACATCATTTTCCAGAGGTGCTGCACAATTTTTTTTTTTACATCAGATTTAAGACATTTTAAGACCTTTTTAAGACCACAGAAAAGAAATTATACCATTTTCTCTACAAAAACAACAGCAAAAAAAATCATTCAACTGGTGCGGTACTTGTTAATTCGTACATCTATACATTCTTTATATACGTGTGTGAGAGAGAGACAATAACGAGGATATAGGATGGGGGTGTTAAGGATAGGGTGGGTGGCAGAGTATTTTCTGTCATCTTAAGACATCCAAAAGCCTTAAGACCTACAAAATGTCTCCCTTTCTATAAAGCGCTGCTGACCTGTGCTTATGAGAGATTAGCTTGAGCGGACTTTAACAGGAGGAAAATGTAAAAATATATTCCATTGTACTTGATTCTCGGTCCACCAAAGAGTAACAAAATACACATTTTTGTGTGTTTATTTCTTGAGAAATGGAGAGAATATTGAACGTGCAGTGAAGCTCCAATATAAAACCAGCTTTACTGCAGTGCTCATGCTAGCTGCGCTGACCGGACAACTTGGAGGTGTCGCTCAAAAACATTTTGCAAAATGCAAATGAGAGTGGCGTAGTTTGTCCTTCTCGAGACAAACCAGAGCTCTCACGATTGTCATGGCAATGATAAACAAGTCATGCATGCTCACAGGCCGTATGATCCCATAAACAGTTATCGCGTTATTATATTACTGAATATTGACACGTCGTATGGGATGAGACTGAATTTAAGACCACATGAGAGAAAAATATCAAACTTAAAACATTATATGACCTCAAATGTACCAAATCTAATTTAAGCCTTTTTATGACTTTTTAAGGATCTGTGCGGTCCCGGTTTACCCTCCCGAACGCAGCGAGTGGATCCTGACTTTCTCTTCCACTCTCGCGCCATGCGACTTGCTCCTGCTTTCCATTTCTGAATGGATGATTCGTGCTTACTCAGTAACAAGCCACACACCTACCTGTGGAAACCAAAGCGTTTAAACAGTGTCGTGCCTCTGTTCATTACTGCGCGTGTCTGATCTCTGCCTGCACTTTACCTCGTTGTCCTTTCCCCTGGATTTGGCTTTCCTGTTTGGTGTTGCAAATTAACTGCTACTGCAAGTCCTGAAAAGAAATCAAATTGGCTTCCTTATGACCTCTAAAGTTTACACAACGTTAAACTTGTTGAAAAAAGGTGCAAAAAGGACCCAGTGAGCTGCAACTCTGAAGGTTGATGAGACAGGTCAGGGGACCACGGACAGGCTGGTACGGGCTGACGGGAAGGTTTTTGGGCTGACAGGAAGTCTACAAGAACTCAAATAAGCACTGTTTACAAGCGTGGTGAGCTGTAAAGCAAAAAACATCACCTTGTCTTTGTCCGGTCAGATTTAGTCATGCTGCGAGCACGTGAATGGCTGATTGCACCAAGTGACTGTAAGAGTGAGTGAGCAGGTGTACAGGTTATTCTGAAAGAAGTGCATCGTGCACACATACAATTAAGTCTTGCACAGAATAACGGAATACATGGAACGGCATTCCGTAATCAGGATACGGAATAAAAAAAGAAAAGGGTGAGTATATTCCATTATAGTTACATTAAAAAAAGGTGTAATCAGGTTACAGGTCCATTTAGTAAAAACGGGGATTATTTAAAGGTTTACAGTCTTATTACAAATAATTGCCAATAATTTCATTATTAGCTGATCTGTGTTGTAACGCACTCAACTTTTCAGGCGCTGAAAACTGAGAGTCAAATGCGAATCTTCGGAGTCGATTCCACACACTGAATACGATTCCCCTCATGTGCGCACACAGCAAGCAAAACGAACATATCGTGGGAGAGTTTCAGTGAGCGAAACAGGCAGCTGATATTAATTTTCTCTTTATTTTGAATCGATCTGTTCGAGAGTCGAACAAATCATGGGTTGTAATACAGACAAAAAAGTGCAAAAAGTGTGGTAAGTGATCAAAAAAAGTGATCAGCAGTAAACAATGTACATAACCCCGTCACCTTAAGTGAGTCTGAGTGTTTATTCGGTACCAGTCATATATAATGCGTATACTGAATGAGTATCAACATACATGAGCACTTGATAATATTCTGATCAATGTTGTAATTATTGAACTGCTTTTTAATTAAGCTCAGTTAAGAAAAAGGTTTTATAGTAGTGCTGATTAAACGCTGCAAGTGAATATTTTAATCTTTTGTGTATATATATATATATATATAAAAAAATCAAATATAAATCAGTAGTTGCAGTCTTAAATAAGAATGATGCACTACATGCACATGTGCACACAACACTTCCCGAGTCTCACAACACCGCTCAGGTCTCGAGTGAAACAGTAGTTAATCTTATAGTCACCGATTCATGATCATGGCCAAAAAAATGTGTTCACTGGGTGGAAATTTGTCTTTAAATAAGAAAAAGGCGCAACATTACATCACAGCACAGTGTGAACAAGTTCTGCCTTCCAGCTGGGAAAATATCGGTATTGAGGTAATTCAAAACGGAAAGTAATCAGTTACGTTACTTTAATTTTCTGGTAATTAGATTACGTTACTGACTACATTTTTTAGCAGGTAATTAGTAATTGTATCGGAATACATTTTTAAAACCCTCCCAGCGCTGGTCCTGCAACAGCGGCTGTTGATTAAAATGTGTGCGCTAAGAGAATTTCCCCATTAGCACACAGGCAGCAAACCATATAAAACCACTTTACCCAGAATATATGGCCTAATTTATCTGGCACAAGCCTCTTCTTTTAAGTGCAAAGTGTGGAGAGCTGTATAAGCTCAGAGAGTGGCAGTAGAGTTATAGCGTGGTTGCAGCCCACTGGAGGGCATAAATCCGTTAAAGCTGCTCCTGCAGAACAGACGGCTATAAAGCGAGCGGAGCAACATGCTAATGGAAGGAGATTCTATCGGACACTGACGGCTTCACCAGAGCAGTAAAGAGTAACCTCTTGCCTCACGGTGAGAGTGATAGGACTCTGAAAAGACAGGGACATAGAAAGAGAGAAATGGGAAAAATTTTATTTTGATTACCTGGAGTTTGGTAAGCGTGGGTCTAGGCCCTCCTACAAAGTGCTCTTGAGATGGCGCGGGGCTTTCCTGGTCTGGTTCGAGGCGACGAGGAGCGTCCAGTGGACTCGAGCAGGGTCGTGGTACCTGAGGGCTGAACGGAGCAAGCCCACAATCCTCAGCGGCACGGCGGAGACCTGGCAGCTCCTGCAGACGCTGGTACCAGCGCAGCAGCAGAGGGAGGTGGAGCAGGACATGAGGCGCGTGATTCTGTAGGGAAATCTGGAGGAAAAAATAAATCAATAAACTAACCTTTAAACAGAGAAGAAAGAACATCATGCCGGATTGGGAGTCGTTTTAGGTTTCCATGAAGTAGTGAAAATTCAAAAAGTCAAAAAGTGCGCAAATGAATTGGCGATTTCGCCACCCGTAAATTAATCGGTTAAAAAAAACGGATAATCGATATCTGTTCAAATAATCCTGACATGCAATTACGGCATTATATTATAGAATAATTACTAAGGTCAGTCCATTTTTGTTGGGTGATTAAACGATGGATGTGACCTCTTACATGGAACGTTCATACTTTGGCTTCAGACTCCTAAATAAAAAATTTTAGGTGAGAACACAAACACACACGTTATAGAACTCACTGGATAAGAGAACTGAAACATATTTTACTGAAGCTGCTATGAGATCCAGTAAATGCGCAGTTGTGCTGTTTCAGAAGAATCACAGCAGCGTGTAAAGCAGCACCACGGAGAAGGTCCAACAGGAGAAACACAGTGATGCAGAGACGCCTAATTAATCCGTCAAAGTGTCAACAACAACGACGGGAGAACTGAGGACTGCTGTAAGCTGCTGCAGCCTTCATCACCCTTCCTCTGTCCGTCCCAACAGACGAAGAGAAAAGAGAGGGTGACACTACTGAGAGAGAGAGAGAGAGAGAGAGAGAGAGAGAGAGAGAGCAGGATAACTGAAACTAAGATTGACAGATAGGGAAATAAAGAGTGAGAGAACGGGCTAACGGAGAGAAATTAAGAAAAACTAAAGCGGGACAGTAAGAATAAATGAGCAAGTTGGGATTGCCTCTGCTATCAACAAGTCTGGACCTTCATGTTACCATCATCTGTGTATCTCAAATTCCCTTAAAGTATATTTCAAACAGAAAGGAAGCGATTGAAGAAAAACTATTTCAGACACTTGACCTTGCTGTGACCTTGACCCTGTTACGATCAATTCCAAAACCTCTTCATCTGTCCATGAAAATCCTACAAACATTCAATCAGTATTCCCAGAGACATCAACCTCAAGAAAAAAAGGAAAGAAGGAGGAGAGAAAGGAAACGTCAAATAAGAACGAAAGAAAGGTAAGCAAGAAAACTAAAGAAGAAAGAAAGAATTACCGATAAATGTCAAGGAAGAAAAAAGAACGAAAGAAACAAAAAAGAAAACTAAACGAGAAGAAAAGGAAAGTTACAGAAAGAAAAATGTCAAAGAAAGAGAGTTGAAAGAAAGCTGAGGAATGAGGAAAGAGACAAAGACAAAGGATGGACAGATTGAGAGCATGAGAAAGACAGTAAGTGTGCGCAGGAAATGTGGAAATAAACCAGTTTTCAATAGTTCAGTAAATCAATAAATCATCACAAATTTCTGGATGTCTTTTTGACTCTACCCCTCGGAATCCTGATGCAAAACACATGCCAGATTCTGCACAATAACTGACAGCACTCTGTTTTGTGTTTAAACAGCTCAGATTCAGTGTGTTTACATCCGAAATGGTATTAGACAAACGATAAAGGAGCACAAACACTTGCAGTTTAGCCCTCAGGAAGAAATCTCTAGTTTCTATAAATCTGTAAACCCTGACCACGCCCACACGTCCGCCTCTCATATGTAAACCACGCCCACACATCCAGCTCTCATATGTAAACCCCGCCCACACGCCCGCCTCTCATATGTAAACCCCGCCCACACACCCGGCTCTCATATGTAAACCCCGCCCACACGCCCAGCTCTCATATG
>JAQMYM010000037.1:24874346-24886944 GCA_030014255.1 Parauchenoglanis ngamensis | reverse complement strand
GCCAAGAAAACAAAATAAAAACAGAAAACACGATTTTAAAAACAAAAAAAAAAAGCACGATTTCGGATCCGGAGGGGCCGCTGCGTGCATATGGTCGCGCCGCCGACGTCACAATATATGTGTATTATATATACACACTATATACACACAGTTCAGGCAGAGGTACAGAAATGTCAGGCAAAGTAATCCAGTAGACAGAAACAAGGTCAAGCGATCAGCAAACAGTATAACAAAGATAATCCAAATACACAGAGGTCAAAATAACAGGCAGAATCCAAAACACGGAAAACAAACACTGGTATTCAAAGGCTTGGCAAAAGTGTAAACGGGGGTTAGCTAACATTGCTTCGCAAACATGAAGCGCATACGGAAGTCCTTAAAAACTTCATATGATGGCCTCTGAATTGGATGCATATCAAGAGAGAGAGATCAAAAGCAGTATGGGAGCGGCCGAGTCTATAGGGCTCACTCGCATGTGATATGAGGATCAGATCCTGACAGAACTTTTACAGTCTCTTTGATATTTGAAGGATCGAGTTTCGCAACTCGTGCCAGAACAGGTGCTTTAGCCAGAAATGGAACAGGTTTTGACACTTGCATGTAAATAGTCTCCTTAACATGAGCAGTCTCTGTGGCCATGAACTGGACAGTCTCTTCGTGAGCAACATTGGCTTGTACAGGAGCAATACTTGGAACTGGAACAGACTCCCTGTGAGCGACTTTGGCTGGAACAGGAGTGAAACTGGAACTGAAGCGGGTTCCGTGAAAGAGACTTTGCTTTGGTAGCTTTTGACCCTTGTGACGATCCATACTTGGGTTCAGATGGCATATTTGACACAGGCTCTGGCGACGACTTGAACTTGAATTTTAGCTCGGACTTGGACTCTGGCGCTGGTGCAGACTTGGAACTTGACTTGGACTAAGACTTGGATTCCGGCATGGATTTGGTCTCAGATATGAACTCGGGCATTGACTTGGATATGGATTCCAGCACGGACTTGGACTCAGACATGATCTCGGACCTTGACTTGGACTTGGATTCTGGCACAGACTTGGACTAAGACATGAAAATGAACCTTGACTTGGACTTGGATTCCGGCATGGACTTGGACTCAGACTCTTGCGCCGAATTGGACTTAGACTCGGACTCTGGCCTGGAAATGGACATGGGCTTTGGCATGTGTTTCGGAGCAGTAACTTCCATTTTTCACCACTGGAGGGGGCTCTGGAGCTGTAACTTCCATTTTTCACCACTGGAGGGGGCTCTGGAGCGTTTGCCTCTTTTTTCGCCACTCGAGTGGGCTTAGGAGTGGTTGCCTTCCTTTTCGCCACTGGAGAGGGACCTGGAGCAGTTGCCTTCCTTTTCGCCACTGAAGGGGGCTCAGGAGCGGTTGCCTTCCTTTTCGCCACTGGAGAGGGATCTGGAGTGGTTGCCTTCCTTTTCACCACTGGAGGGGGCTCTGGAGCTGTCGCCTCCTTTTTCAGCACTAGAGGGGGCTCTGGAGCTGTAACCTCCATTTTTCACAACTGGAGGCAGCTCTGGAGCGGTTGCCTCCTTTTTCGGCACTGGAGGGGGCTCTGGAGCTGTAACCTCCATTTTTCACAACTGGAGGGGGCTCTGGAGCAGTTGCCTCCTTTATCGGCACTGAAGGGGGCGCTGGAGCTGTAACCTCCATTTTTCACCACTGGAGGGGACTCTGGAGCATTTGCCGCTATTTTTGCCACTGGAGGGGGTTTTGGAGCGGTAGACTCCGTTTTGGCCTTGTAGAACACCTTGAGCAGATCCCCGAAGTCCTTGGGGGTCTTTTGGCACGGGTGCTCCATGCCAATGAGGCTCTCAGCGAACATGCGGGCAGGTCCATCGTATCACGCACCTGACATTGATGTCATCCCCGGGCTTAGGATCCAGCAGGTTCTCAAAAAAGAACTGGCACTGGAGTAGAAATCCACCTGGAGGATATTCTACTCCATCATAGGGCCCCAGTATGCCGAAACCCACCTTACGAAGCAGGAAGGTGGGCATGGTGTGTATTCGTCCATCTCCCCATTCTCCTGCTGTGCTCCTGGTCTGGTGAAGCATTCTTTCACGTCAGCAGGGTTTGGTGGAACACAAGTGCAGGTGAGAAGACAGCTTAGTAAAACTCATTGTGTTTATTATAAAAAACACACGAGGCACTATATACACACAGTTCAGGCAGAGGTACATAAACGTCAGGCAAAGAATAATCCAATAGACAGAAACAAGGTCGAGCGATCAACAAAGATAATCCAAACACACAGAGGTCAAAATAACAGGCAGAATCCAAAACATGGAAAACAGAAACACAGGTATTCAAAGGCTTGGCAAAAGCGTCCACGGGGGTTATCTAATGCTTCACTACACGAAGTACATATGGAAGTCCTTAAAAACTTCATATGATTGCCTCTGAATTGGATGCAGACGAAAAGAGAGATCAAAAGCACTATGCGAGCAGCTGAGTCCATAGTCTCCTTAACATGAGCAGTCTCTGTAGCCATGAACTGGACAGTCTCTTCATGAGCAACTTTGGCTTGTACAGGAGCAATACTTGGAACTGGAACGGGCTCCCTGTGAGCGACTTTGGCTGGAACAGTAGTGAAACTAGAACTGAAGTGGGCTCCGTGAATGCGACTTTGCTTTGGTAGCTTTTGACCCTTGTGACGATCCATACTTGGGTTCAGATGGCATATTTGACACAGGCGCTGGCAATGACTTGAACTTGGTTTATAGCTTGGACTTGGACATTGGCTTGGACTCTGGAGCTGGTGCAGACTTGGAACTTGACTTGGACTCAGACTTGGACTTGGATTCTGGCATGGACTTGGTCTCAGACATGAACTCAGACTTTGACTTGGACTTGGATTCCGGCACAGACTTGGTCTCAGACATGAACTCGGACCTTGACTTGGACTTGGATTCCGACACGGACTTGGACTCGGACTCTGGTGCCGACTTGGTCTTGGACTTGGGCTTTGGCACAGGTTCCAGAGCAGTAGCCTCCCTTTCGGCCTCTTTATTTACCACTGGAGGGGGCTCTGGAGCGGTTGCCTCCTTTCTTGGCACTGGAGGGGGCTCTGGAGCTGTAACCTCTATTTTCCATCACTGGAGGGGGCTCTGGAGCGTTTGCCTCTTTTTTTGCCACTTGAGTGGGCTCAGGAGCGGTTGCCTTACTTTTCACCACTGGAGAGGGATCTGGAGCAGTTGCCTCCTTCTTTTGCCACTGGAGGGGGCTCTGGAGCATTTGCCTCTTTTTTGCCACTGGAGGGGGCTCAGGAACAGTTGCCTCCTTCTTTTGCCTCTGGAGGGTGTTTTGAAGCGGTAGCCTTTTGGCCTCATAGACCACCTTGAGCACATTCATGAAGTCCTTGGGGTTCTTTAGGCATCGGTGCTCCATGCCAATGAGGCTCTCAGTGAACATGCGGGCAGGTCCATTGTATCATGCACCTGACACAAATGTCATCCCCGGGCTTAGAGTCCAGCAGGTCCTCAAAAAATAACTTGCACTGGAGTAGAAATCCACCTGGAGGATATTCTACTCCGTCATAGGGCCCCTTGATGCCGAAACCCACCTTTTGAAGCAGGAAGGTGGGCATGGTGTGTATTCGTCCATTTCCCCATTCTCCTGCTGTGTTCCTGGTCTGGCGAAGCATTCTGTCACGTCAGCAGGGTTTGGTGGAACACAAGTGCAGGTGAGAAGACAGCTTAGTAAAACTCATTGTGTTTATTATAAAAAACACACGAGGCACTATATACACACAGTTCAGGCAGAGGTACAGAAAGATCAGGGAAAGAGTAATCCATTAGACAGAAACAAGGTTGTGTGATCAGCAAACAGTATAACAAAGATAATCCAAACACGCAGAGGTCAAAATAACAGGCAGAATCCAAAACATGGAAAACAGAAACACAGGTATTCAAAGGCTTGGCAAAAGTGTCCACGGGGGTTAGCTAATGCTTCACAAACACGAAACGCATACGGAAGTCCTTATAAACTTCAAATGACTGTCTCTGAATTGGATGCAGATCAAAAAAAAGAGAGAGATCAAAAGCACTATGCAAGCGGCCAAGTCCATAGGGCTCACTCGCATGTGCCATGAGGAGCAGATACTGATAGAACCCCCTCCCCAAAGGCGCTACTCCCGGAGCGCCTAACACGGTCTTCCCAAAGGGGTCCTGGGCCCGTAGGCTCAGGTGTATCACTGGGAAACCCCACACAGAATTTGTGCTTTGGTAGGCACTCAGGCAGGAACTCAGGCATTGAGGCAGGCTTGTCTGAAGATATCAGAGCCAAGATGTCTTTCATGGCTGTGACTGGAACTGGAGCAGGTTCTGTGACAGGAACAGGAGCTAGTTCTGTGACTGGATCAGGAGCAGGCTCTGTGACTGGATCATAAGCAGGCTCTGAGACTTGTCTGTGAGCTCCACTGTGACAGGAACTGGCTCTGTGACTTGAGCTGCATCTGTGACAGGACCTGGCTCTGTGTCTTGCACTGCATCTATGACAGGAACTGGCTCTCTGACGAGCTGCATGTGTAGCTTGAGAAGCGTTTGAGACAGAAACTGGCTCTATGACTTGCGCTGCATCTATGACAGGAACTGACTCTGTGACAGGAACTGGCTCTGTGACCTGAGCTGCATCTGTAGCTTGAGCAGCGTCAGTGACAAGAACTGGCTCTGTGACAGGAACCGCATCTGTGACTTGCACTGCATCTATGACAGGAACTGGATCTGTGACAAGAACTGTCTCTGACTTGAGCTGCATCTGTAGCTTCAGCAGCGGCTGTGACAAGAACTGGCTCTGTGTTAGGAACCGCAACTTTGACTTGCTCTGCATCTATGACAGGAACTGGCTCTGTGACTTGAGCTACATCTGTAGCTTGAGCAGCATCTGTGACAGGAACTGGCTCTCTGACTTGCACTGCATCTATGACAGGAACTGGCTCTGTGACTTGAGCTGCATCTGTAGCTTGAGCAGCGTCTGTGACAAGAACTAGCTCTGTGACAGGCACCGCATCTGTGACTTGCGGTGCATCCATGACAGGAAGTGGCTCTGTGACTTGAGGTGCATCTGTAGCTTGAGCAGTGTCTGTGACAATAACTGGCTTTGTGACAGGAACCGCATCTGTGACTTGCGCTGCATCTATGACAGGAACTGGCTCTGTGACTTGAGCTGCATCTGTAGCTTAAGCAGACTTCAAAACTAGTGTGACAGGAACTAGCTCACTGACTTCAAAACTTCCTGTGACAGGAACTGGCTCTGTGACTTGAGCTGCATCTGTAGCTTGAGCAGCGTCTGTGACAGGAACCGGCTCTGTGACAGGAACCGAATCTGTGACTTGAGAAGCGTCTGTGACTGGAGCTGTGACAGGAACGGACTCTGAGACTAGGACTGAAGCTGTGACTGGAAGGTATTCTGAGACTTGAGCTGGTGCCGTTACTGGAACAGACTCTGAGACATGAACTGAAGACATGATAGGCTCTGTGACATCTGCTGTAGCTGTAGCAGGCTCTGTGTCGTCCGCTGTAGCTGTAGCATGCTCAGTGATGTCCTCTGTAGCTGTAGCACGCTCATTGACGTCCACTGTAGCTGTAGCACGCTCTGTGACTGGGAAAGGATCAGGCTCTGTGCCATTTACTGGGAATGTGACTGGTACAGAAACAGGCTTGGTGATGAGTCCTAGAACACTGATGGGCACTGGAATAGGTTCTCTGACTTGCACTTTCACTTGAACAAGTTCTGTAACTTGTTCACTGGAAAAGGTTCTATGATGAGGAGCAGACTTGGATCTTGACTTGGACTCTGATACTGGCATTGACTTGGACTTGTATTTCCACCTGGACCGGGACTTGGGCTTTTGCACAGGTTCCAGAGCAGTAGCCTCCCTTTCGGCCTCTTTTTTTTGCCACTGGACGGGGTTCTGTTTGCCATGTTTTTTTGCCAGGGGGTTCACAATTGCCATGAGGAGCAGATCCTGACACATGTAGATAATATCACTAGGACAGCTTTCCTTCATCTCTAATATTGCTAAGATAAGAAATAGAATGTCACTGCATGACTCAGAAAAACTAGTTCATTCTTTTTACCTCTAGGTTAGATTATTGTAATGCCTTACTGTCTGGATGTTCCAGTAGGAGCACAAACAAGCTCCAATTAGTCCAAAATGCAGCAGCAAGGGGCCTTACTTGAACAAGAAAATCTGAGCACATCACCCCTATCTTATCTACACTGCCATGGCTCCCAATCAAATTTCGCATAGATTATAAAATACTACTGCTGACCTATAACGCACTTAATGGTCTTGCACCTCAGTACCTGAGCGAACTTCTGGTCCTTTACAACTCCCCATGCCTACCTAGATCAAAAGGTACAGGCTATTTGTTAGTACCTTGAATAGTGAAGGCTACAGCAGGGGAAGAGCTTTCAAAAGAAAGAAGACCATATAAGAACATAGCCCCTCAATTATGGAAAAGCCTTAACACAACAGTGTTCGGGACTCAGACAGTCTCAATGTTTAAATCTTGGCAGAAACTTATATGTTTAGCCAAGCCTTTTGTTACTAACCTTCTACAAGGTAAAGGAGCAGATATGGGGGGTTCTCAGGCATAGAATGTTATGGTAAACTGGGATGTTTGGATGCTGTCGGCACCCACTCTTGCACGTTCACTCAAGTTTGTTGACTGTGGAGTGGCTGGCCGCTCTATGTCCCAGGGCGCCCTCATGTCTTTGTTACCTGCTTGCTCTCTCTTTTAGTTATGCTGTCATAGCTAGCCCTGCTGGAGTTCCTGTTTTCACTCAGCACATGATATACTCTGTTCCTTACTGTTAGGTGACCATGACTATAGCGAACAATCTGTTTTTTCTCGTCTCTCTACCTCTCTGTCTGTCTGTCGAGCTGCACATGCTACTCCTGAGAATCCAGTCATCCTGACCCCTTCCACTTTTTGGGCCTGCCTGACCCATCCCGGTGTCCTACCCCTGGTTGGAGTCATCACTTGGAAACCACTTGATCCTATAAAAAATGGCACCATATAAACTGCCTCAACATACTCATAGAACTGTGATGATGCCATTGGACTGCTGTTGACATGAGTCTTGCACTCTAAACTTGACCCAAGTATTAAAGTTTGTTAGTTGTAATTGCACTATACAGTGTGACCCAAATGAGGATGGGTTCCCTTTTGAGTCTTGAGTTTTGAGAAGCAAAATATATTGCTTTTCTTTCTCAACCAAAATATTTCCTCCATTTTATTTAAACCAAAATATATTTGTTAAGATTTATTCTTATTCAGGTTCAATCTGTTTCAGACTTCATAACCATCTCTCTCTCTTCCTATGGGTGACAAGCACTTGGAGAATGATCTTAACAGACACAGGGTCGTGTTAAACTCTGTCTGATTTTACTGCTGAACATCTAGAAGTATTTATACATAGGAATACAAATGTCATTGTACATTCTTTAAAGGAACAAATAAGAAACAGATTCTTTGTTTATACGACCTAAAGACAAATAGTACCCTGCTGATCAGTTCATGATAAGTATGGAGTGTTCTTTATGATAGCTTAACCTAAACAATTCAATTCTGTCATGTCAAGAAGACCAACATTTTCTGAGGATCACAGGACAGAGCAAGGACAGCTGGACACCGTTAACTCCTGAATCACGAAGAGCCACAATGATGCTCCCTGGCAGCAGGGTCAAAGGACACAGAAAGAAAAGAAAAGGGACAGTGATCAAATTAAAAGAAACAGGGACAAGATTTTCAATCTAACAGTTGTTACCTCCAAAAGTTGCTACTAGATCACCTGCTCCTTCCTGGTTGTCCTGGTAATTATCTCTTATAGATCATTGCTTGTTGTTTTTAACTATTTATTGATTAGTAATTTGGATCAATAATACATAATGCAAACAGAATGGAATAACTCTTTCATTAGAATAATCATAAAAAAAAATATGTGGAACTTTGTCATTTCCATAAATGTAGCTATGTAGATTTGTTTTGATCTTTGTCTTAATATTGAAATAACTTCCATTGTTATTCAAACACTTTAAGCCAATATGGAACTATAAAAGAAACATTTTATGGCTCTATCAATTTATGGAATAATAATGGCTTAGTCATGGCCTATCATTTGGTTGGTATTTATATGCATATTATAAAGGTCAGAATTTCCATTTACTTGGCAAAACTCTGTGAAAAAGTAAGTCAGCAACTGTTTCTGTTATTAACCATTTCAATGTACCCAGTACCTTAACCACTGGGTCACCACTGCACTACTCAAGAATAAGACGCCAAGACACTTAAAATCCTCTTCTCACCTGAAGAGAGAAGCCCATTTTTTCTCCAGCAGCAAAATGTTTAAGTGTGTGTCTGAGGCTTATTTCAGATTGTTTCACAAGTACAACATCAGCAAATAACAAGGGAAATGCTATTTATTTTTGCCCAGTTCAAAGACACTTCCCCTGATCTCCATGCAACATGGAGTGTGACCCTTAACAAGAGGCATGTTAAACAAACAATCCCAACCTTGTCCAATGCTTTCACTTCTGCAATTGTTTTGGTGCAGACTTTCTATACCTTTCAGCTGAATTAGGAGAGTTCTCTGTGAGAATTACACAAAAGAGCTCCTTCAGTTACAGATTGCGCTAATCACTCTGCTGTCTTTTGAACTTGTGCAATTCATACTTTAGTGCTCAATTAATGGTTCACTATTGAACAAACTTCAAGAAAAAGAACATGGTGTTTATTTTTTTCACCTGCACACACAGGTGGTTTAATTCTCAAATTCTAAAGGAAACATTCCATACACTTTTTAACTATTTTAAATTATTCCCTGAAATGCTTTTGTAAAGTTTAGTGAAAAAAAACACCTTGATTTTTTTTTTACTATTATTTTTAGTGCACACATCTTGCATGTCTTATAGAAGTAGTAGAAGTACAAAAATAACAATGAACTTGAACTTCACAGCATAGCCCCCTTTACACCCCACCCTTCGGTGGCCCTATGGGGTGAACAACACTCCATCTCTGACCCATATCAACTCTAATGAGCACCTTTAAAACAACCAACTCCAAGGGATTTCTCAACACTGCTTTAAAACTGCTAGTGAGACAGACAAAACAAGAATGCTGCAACCCCAAATCCCAAGCTAAGAAAAAGCAGGACCAGCAGTCCTCAAGAAAAAAAGCCCCTGTTCAGAAGGAAGCGCCAGCTTTTAATGGTTTCTTAATGACCTGGCCAGGTGCACCTCATCTGGCAATCAAGTGTAGCACAAGTTGGGTGGGGCTACCGAAAGTGGGTAGAAAGTACAAGGAAAATTCAGCCAGTATCAGAATACATTTACGCATGGAGACTTCAAAGCACTTATGTAAGTCGCTCTGGATAAGGGTGTCTGCCAAAGGCTGTAAATATAAATGTAAACTTGAACTGCACAGCAAAGCCCCCCAGATATTGCCTCAAGTTGATTAAACTGTCTTTAGTGAAATGTGCTGAGCACTAAATTGGAGCTGAAATCATTAGGGACTTCTCCAAAAACCCAGCCACTCTTTGTATATCTTCCATCTTACTTTGGTAGACTAAGTAGACTCTGGTGTTTTTTGTATCCTGGAACAGCACACATACACTTTTTCCCCAAAATCTCTGCTTGTAGTTTTGCTGAGTAACTACATATAGATGATGCCACCCCATCTTCTTCATTCACATTGCTATGGGAGGTCATATGTTAATAGGGTGGCACATGCACAGTGCTGCGTATGAATGACACACTCTTCTAATTAGCCCGTGCTCTCTGTCTAGTTTCTTTCTATGGACATTACAGACTGGGAAGGTAACAGTCCATTGTGAAAGTTTTAGTATGTCCCCAAGTCACATCAATATATTTTATTTAAAAACAACAAGAAAATAAATTCATGTTGGGTCCCCTGTAGAAAAAATTGCTGTTGTAAATGAGAATAGATATAGGATTGCACTTTCAAAATGGTAGTATATTTGTATAGCAATAAGGGAAATATGTATTAATATAACAACTTTTAAATTTTAATTCTGACACTTGAATTTTGATTGAAAATGGTTAAGTAAGCAATTATTTCACAAACATAGAAATGAAAATATTGATTTGATAAAGTTCATTCATCAGTTTCACAGTTTAGCTAAATCTTAAAATGATTTAAGATGGTAATATTTCACAATAAGCAATTTTTTTTATTAGAATATAATATGCCTGAATAATTAATCATTCATCAGTCTTGTGGTGTAACAGGAGCCTCATTCCTTGACCTGATTCCAATAGCTGAGATAAATAGATTTGAATAAGATTTAACTTTCATCTTTTTATATTTCTTTTTATTCATCAATCAGATTGGTAAAAATACAAGACAAAAGTAATTATTTAAGTTTCCACCTCTGTTTAATGTTTGATCTTCCCTGTGCTGATGAAATTATAGATGCTATGGCAGTTAAATGATGCAGGGTTAGGGTTAGGGTTAGGTTCTAACCCTAGGTTCGACTGAAGGAGAGAAGGAGGTTGGCTTCTAATTTTAAGTTTAAATCCTGCCTTGGTTTGGGGGGTGTGTGTGTGTGTGTGTGAAAATGGTGAGCACTTCAAGCCATAATCTTTAAAAATAAAACATAATGATCTTTGTGTGATAAACAAAGGCACCAAAGACATCTTTTCAGTCTAAAGGCATTTAATTGTATAAGAGATTAAAAGAGAGATTTATGTGAACAGGGCCAAATAAACTGAAAAATGTTTGACCTAACTGTGTTAACTAAGGGGGACTTTAAATGTGTGAGCTTCTTGGGTTCTGACTAATAATGCCCAATGTATAATTAAATCAGAAGGCTTTCTTTTGCATTCTTGGGGGAAAAAGCATCAACTGAAACTAATAAAGTCTGATGACAAATTGAATGCATGTGGACGTGTAATGGAAAATCACAGCCACAAGAAGAACCAGTTCATCTGGCCTGTAGCATGAACAGATGTATCTTATAAATGAAGTCCAGCCAGAGTTTTGGACCAATTAAGCACAAAACTTCAGTCCAGACCTTTCTGTTGTTATTTAGCTTTAATGACAAATTTCACAGATGAATGTGTTGAGAAAATAAAACCGACAGATTTTTGGAAAGAATCTTTGGCTTTGGACTGACAATGGACAGAAGTTCTATTTTCATGTTTGCTTACTTAAAAGCCACAGTTGAATTTTTCTATTAGCATACTGGCTGCTCTTTAGCTTTCAGTCAGTGTGATTTTATTCTGAGTGAAAGTGGAGCAGACATGACACAATGGAGTGTTCAATAGCAGAAGCATTTACCAATTTATTTGTTTCCCTCACATCAATCACTGTCTCCTCCTAATGACTTATTCATTAAGAGCCTCTAAACACACATCCTGATGAGAGGCGGCTGCTTTTAGGGACACAATCGCACAGCTCTGCAGTCAGCAATCTGTGGAATTATGTTCACTATTAATCAGCTTCCCCTGAGCTGGAACTGATCCCAGATGCGTGTGTGTGTGTGTTAATGCTGGTCATAATCTCAGTGCATAACACAATGTCACTATCAGTGTTTGTTTAGTGCACCAAACATTCATATCTGCTTTTGTATTTGGATTTAAACCAAAAGTTGTAATGGCCTAAGCTGGAAGTCCCACCATGCCCCAGTTAACACCAATAAATACAGAAATAACAGGGTGTTGGAAAATGAAGTGGGGTTTTTTTCCATTTACAAATAAATACAAATTGCAGAACAGAATTTTATGTAGCTCCTGAAGCAGATGCTTCAGTATGTTTTAAACAAATGACTTAACCAAGTCAGAGAACTGTTTGTAATTGAGCACTAAAAGCAATCAATTCTAAATTTTAATGAGTAAAGAGAAGTGGATGATTCAGGAATATATTTAGTCATTTTACACATTAGTCAGGTTACCAAATTAAACAAGTTGAGAGCACTTTAACAGAGACAAATAAATACTGCATTACAATATTTCAAGTATTATGAAATAAAAACAACAAAAATTTGTGTTCTGTAAACAAAAAGGAATGTCACATTTCAGGAGTAATTCCTAAAAGGGAAAAGGAGCACTAAAAATAATTACAAATATTTCTAGGGTACAGATGGATATTAAATGATAGTGGGTTAAAGGTTACCTGCAAATCTAAAATAGGTCAGAACCAACAAAAACAAAAAAAAAGTTTTTTTTAACATTATGGAAATATAAAACATTCAGTCATTAATGCCTGTGTAACCGGTGGGGAAGTTAGCCCTCCAAAATCCCCACAGCCAACCCCAAGTTCTCAGTCACTCTGCGTTGTGTTTTTAATTGTCTATACCCATTTGTGTGTGAATGTGCCGAAGGAGGAAAAGAGGAGCCCAGCCTTTGCAATTCACCATGCAATGCAGTCCTCTTTATTGCCCCGCTCTGCTCTGACCTCGTGAGGTAACCAGCCAAGAGAGAGCAAAAGAGAACATACAACACAAAACAATAACCAGAACATTAACAACAAAATACAGTTGAGGCCAAAATTATTAGCCCCCCTTATGAAATTAGACAACACTCTTGATTTCTCCATGAAAATGACCAT
>JAQMYM010000037.1:24816303-24832098 GCA_030014255.1 Parauchenoglanis ngamensis | reverse complement strand
GTCTTTGGACTGTGGGAGGAAACCGGAGCACCTGGAGGAAACCCACGCATGCACGGGGAGAACATGCAAACTCCACAAGAAAGGCACCCTGGGTGATCCGGGTATCGAACCCAGGACCTTCTTTACAGCAAGTCCAGTGTCCTATTTTCTCTGGTGGGGCAGTCTACCAGCTCTGAGAAAGTTGACAGTGTCCTGTTGAGGGAGACATGATTGAAATTGCCAGATATTAGAACAAAAGTGTCCTGGTGCATTGTCTGGAGTCTAGCGGTCGTGAAGTGAATGATGTCACACGCCATCGTCGCGTTGGCCGATGGAGGAATGTAAACAACAATAGCGATCACATGTGAGAACTCTCTGGGGAGATAGTATGGACATAGTCCCACTGCTAACAGTTCAATGTCCGGGCTGCAGACGCGTTCCTTAATCACAATGTGACTCGCGTGGCACCATCTCTCATTAACAAAGAGAGCGAGTCCTCCCCCTTTGCTCTTTCCACTCTCGCGCCGAGTTCTGTCCGCCCAGACACACAAAAAGCCAGCAACATCCACGGCAGAGTCAGGAATACGCTCATGCAGCCACGTTTCAGTAAAGCACGTCAAGCTGCACTCACGAAATTCTCTGTTGTATCTGACCCGTGCCGTAAGCTCATCCATCTTGTCCAGCAACCTCACATTGCCCATAACAACAGACGGGAAGTATGGTTTGTACCGTCTCCTCCGCTGTTCACCAGACTGCGTCCCATTCCTCGCTGCTCTTTTCCCTCGCACTTTTGCTCCGCCACGGCATCCTCTCTTGGTCTTTCCCCTTCGTAACTCCGCTGGGATGTCCGAGAGGACCGTGCTGTGATCCGGTGCGTCCTGTCTCAGCGAGATCATTTGGTCACGAGTGTAAACAAAGATCCGATCACTGTCGCTAGCTGCGTTAACATAAGCAGCGTGCGGCAAGCCCAAACAAAGAGCAGTAAACAAAAGAAGCGCAGAAATAACTCTCTCTACCCGCATGTTTAGCGAGGGCACAGCTTACTACTACTAAATAAACTGAAATAACGGTTAAAAATAAAAACAGAAAGTTTAAAAACACTAAAATACTAAGAGGAGAAACACGGAGCAGTCACCACATGCTGCAGCAGGCTCGCGCCTGCACAATGTTATGACCACCTGCACACCTGCTCATTCATGCAGCTATCTGATCAGCCAATCATGTGGCAGCAGCACAATGCATATCATCGTGCAGACCCAGGTGAAGAGCTTCAGTTAATGTTCACTTCAAACATCAGAATGAAGGAAAAGTCTGATTTCTGTGGCTTTAACCATGGCATGGTTGAGTATTTCAGAAAATGCTGATCTCCTGGGACACAAAACTGTCTCTAAAGTTTGCAGAAATCCCATCTGAACTGACATGTTACTAAAGATTGTGATAAATCCTGTGGCTTAAATGTTTTTGCTTTTTTCAGTTAAATACCAAAAAGCTAAACTATTAAAACACCAAACAGTAAAATACAGACGAGGTTTAAAAAGACGTGAAGTGTACCAGGGGATTAGATTCCTAACACAGGTACAGACTAAAGACATGTCCTGGTCATGTGACCTACTAATGATCACTTGTGGCCTCGATCAGTGTGTCTTAAACTGAACACACATATTGTCAACATTACTGAACACACACACACATGCATCCTCAATATTACTGTACACACACCATGCCCGCAACATTAAAGAACATACACACACACAAACATTATCAACATTACTGAACACACATGCATCCTCAACATTACTGAACACACACACACGCATCCTCAATATTACTGAACACACACCACACCCGCAACATTAAAGCACACACACACACACACACACTGTCAACATTACTGAACACACACCACACCCGTAGCATTAAAGCACACACACACATTGTCAACATTACTGAACACACATACACATGCATCCTCAATATTACTGAACACACACACAAACACACATATCCTTAAGATTACTGAACACACACACACCTGCAACATTAAAGAACACACTCACACATTGTCAATAATACTGAACACACACACACACATCCTCAACATTACTAAACACACACACACACCCTCAATATTACTGAACCCACACACACAGTCAACAATACTGAACACACACACACACACACACACACACACACACACACACTCAACATTACTGAACAAATGCATGAAATTTGTGTTTTTTAGTTTGTTGTCATTTTATTGCCTGTAATAACACAATAACATTGTAGTTGCGTTTGGTCTTTGTGTGTTTGTGTTTTTGTATTATTCTGTTCTTTTCTTCTCTGTGGCATCAATAGTTTGTGAGTCACGAATGATTATATTATTTTACCTTAATTTAGGTGTAGCGTGAATCTGCTGCAGCTGTAGGTCACATTCAGAGGGCTGCTGAGTGTTTGTTATTTCATTCTATTGTGTGTGTGTGTGTGTGTGTGTGTGTGTTGACTGTATCTGTGTGTGGCATTTTTTCTCAAAGGACTTGGTTTATTTTGGCTGCTACAGTTAATTAGTTTTTGCTGAGTCAAATTCTGCACATTGATTTTTCATCTGGTGTCTCTTATTGGTGTGGTGGAGCTGGGGAAAGGAGGAGGACAGGTATCTGAAGGTGTTTTGGGGATGTTTGGAGGTGTTTGGAGGTTGTAGATAGTTTGGGGTATTTAGATGTAGCTGGAAGAGGCTGGAGATATTTGGAGGTATTCTGAATTAATTGGAGGTGACTGGTGTTATGCTGATTGTGTACGTGACACAGGCCACTTTCTTTACCATATGTATAAACAGCTGTAAGTGGGCCTGGCATAGAGGACATCAATGAGGAATATGGGTGTCTTTAAATCCATATATGGAAGTCTTCATTTAGGAGCAAGAAAGTCATTGGCCTTCATACAGTTTAAGCGCATGTATTCTTATATTAGATTCTGTTAGCCAGCTAGCTAACATAAGCTAAAATGAGAGCATTTACTATATTCATATTCTTTCATGCACCCATTATTCTCTCTCAAAGACACACCCATTACTTACTCTCGATGACACACCCATTAATCACTGTCAAAGACACACCCATTACTCACTCTCAAACACGCCCATTACTCACTCTCGATGACACGCCCATTATTCACTCTCAATGACACACCCATTATTCACTGTCTAAGACACACCCATTACTTACTCTCGATGGCACGCCCATTAATCATTGTCAAAGACACACCCATTACTCACTCTCAAACACACGCCCATTACTCACTCTCGATGACACGCCCATTATTCACTCTCAATGACACGCCCATTATTCACTCTCAAAGACGCACCTATTACTCACTCTCAAAGACACACCCATTAAAGACATAATCACTGTCAAAGACACACCCATTACTCACCATTAATGACACTCCCGTTATTCACTGTCAAAGACACGCCCATTATGCACTCTCAAAGTCACACCCATTACTCACTCTCAAAGACACACCCATTATTAACTCTGAAAGACACGCCCATTATTCACTCTAAAAGACACAGCCATTACTCACTCTCAATGACATGCCCATTACTCACTTTCAATGACACGCCCATTACTCGCTCTCAAAGACATGCCCCTTAATCGCTGTCAAAGACACACCCATTACTCACCATTAATGACACTCCCGTTATTCACTGTCAAAGACATGCCCATTATGCACTCTTAAAGTCACACCCATTATTCACTCTCAAAGACGCCCATTCACTGTCAAAGACACGCCCATTATTCACTCTCAAAGACATGCCCATTCACTCTCAAAGACACCCATTATTCACTCTTAATGACACGCACATTTGTGCACTGTATACAATGTGGGCATTATGTCATGTGGGCATTTTAACTCTATGTGAGGTGGGTGTTATGAGGACATTATGCTATGTGGCCATTATATTTCAGGAGAGCTGCATGTCATGGGCAATATGTGATGTGGACTATATGTTAAAAGGGCATTATGACATGTAGCTGTATGTCAGGCGGGTATTATGTCATGTGGGTATGTCAGGGTGGCACTTTCCCTCAGTGCTGTGCAATCAGCCCATGCACCTACACATTCTTTATGGCAAATTAAGATTCACTTCAGCACTTATGTGTGAGATAAAGTCCCAAATTAACTTTATTAGATCATTATTCAAATTAATTTCCACTCCGTCCTTTTCTTTCTGTGTCAGTATGAGGCAGGAGAAATATGAATGACACACACATCAGTTTCTCTTCGTTAAGTGCACACAGTCATGGGAGGTTGATTACTTCACATCTAAACGGATGTTTAGCTGAATTATAGCATCAATTAGCTCATCCGGATCAGCAGAATGCAAAGCGATAAAAGTGATCTGAATGTTTTGCAGTCATTAGAAGGAACTGAGAGTGCAGTATTTATGACCTGGAGAAGCTTTAACAGTTTTTAACATCACACACCTTTTCTGTCACTAATTTCAGTTTGCTTTTTCCTGTTATGTGACTTTAAAACACCATCAAACTGAGATTTCGCCAGCCGAGGTGTTGCTGAGCAAAATATTTCAGGAAAATGACACCTGCTTTAACCTCTAACACAGCATCTTTCTGGCTTCATGGTTAATTTTAGTGAGAAATATTTTAATTTTCAGACCATATTTATCCTGTTATCAAATTAGTTTAAATTCTCATCCATCAGTCAAACATAGGTCATTTCATGCTTATAAGTAATGTGAGGAAACTCCAAATTAAAAGTGAAATCCAGCTTAGTCAGGAATATTTATGAATAATTTTTTAATGACTGTGTGATTGGAGAGTGTTTCACACATTGTAAATTCTGTTCACTTTCTCCAGTAACTGGTTAGGTTAATTAGCTAGGTCACCACTGTTAGCATGTGTGCTGATTGTTTATAATCGTTTGCTTTTAGTAGTTTTGAAAATTATGAAATGAATGAATGGAACTTCCAGTCTGCAAACACCAGTAGCATGAAATTGTGATGTGTAAAGTATAAAACTCACAGCATATCGCTAATTGCTAATTATTACTGAACTAAACTAAAGTTTAAATATTAATTTGCTGAGCACCTTAATAGGAACACCTGTGCACATACTTATTCATGCAATTACATAATCAGCCAATCATGTGCGAGCAGAATAATGCATAAAACCTGGTATTGTTCACCTCAAACATCAGAATGGGTAAAAATTCTGATCTCAGGGATTTTGACCATGGCATGGTTGATGGGCTAGTTTGAGTATTTCTATAACTGCTGATCTCCTGGGATTTGAACCTTGAATGCCACAGCCTGTTTGAGTACTGTTGCTGACCATGTGCATTCCTTCATGGCCACAAAACCATCTTCTAATGGCTACATCCATCATGAGAATGCACCATTTCACAAAGCAAAACTTGTTTCAAACTGGTTACATGAGCATGACGATGAGTTCAGTGTTCTTCAGTGGCCTTTCCAATCACTGGCTCTGAATCCAGTAGAACAACTTTGGGATGTGGTAGAATGGGAGATTCTCGGCATGAAAGTGCAGCTGAAAAATCTGCAGGAATTGTGTGATGCAATCATGTCAACATGGAGCAGAATCTCAAAGAAATATTTTCGACATCCTGTGGAATCCATGACATAAAGAATTGAGGAGAGCAAAGGGAGGCCCTACATTTTATATGTATATCTTATACTGATGAGAGGAGTTTGTTTCTATGGTAACAATCAATGAGTCCACTTGACACATAAATGTCACAGTTGCTCCTTCACACAGAGCCCAACGCGCCGGCTCCAGATAATCAGCCGACTGAATCAGGCCGATCAGCTCTGATGGGTTCTGTAGGAAAGTAGAACTTCAGGGACAGGGCTGATGTAGAAAACATGCCATGGTGGAGGTGTGGGTGTGGTTTGATCAGATGGGTGTTCTGTGTGGAAGCAGTGTTAGAGAAAATGGTTCATTTTTAAACTAGACTTTTATTAACCACTGTTTACTGGGTTAATAAATAGAAACTTGTAATTGTTGGTAAATTGCACTGGTGTAAGAGGAATAAAACATGGTCGGATGTGTTGGTATAGGAAATATTCAACTTCGGGGTGGTAACAGTAAGTGTGCTTCATCTCTCTCTCTTTCACACACACACACACACACACACACACACACACACACACACACACATACACACTGTTTTTATTAATAACGTGCATCCTAGTAATATTTTATATGTGTGATTTTGAACGAGTTGTGGTGGTTTGTAGATATTTGTGAGTGTAAAAAGAAAGTGTGCATGGTCTGTCTTTATAGTGTGTGTGTTTGTGTGTGTGTGTGTGTGCTAGTTATTGTGTGTTGGTGTACAGGCGAGGAGTCAGTATGCAGATGATGCTTGGTTTTTGTGATAAGGTGAGTTTACATTGTGATGAGAAATGAGTGTTAATGAAGGCAGGCTGCTGAGCGAGCACAGACACAGAGAGCCATCTGTTACTGTAAAACTCTCTACTTCCTGCTTTTAATGCCACAGCAGTGAAATTATTCAAAATCATTTCATCTACACAAGCCAATGATTTTCATTTTCCTTTTGTTCTTATTTCTTGTTTTTATGTTTTGTCATGTAAAAGACAAATGTCACACAGCAGCATTCTGAGAACGCAGTCATTTTGTTGTAGGTGAAATTGATGTAGGTGAGATGGAATGTAGATGTATGATGTGGTTTAAGTAATGCATGAAACCGTTTTCACCAAGGGCAAAGCAGGCGAGCTCTCAGTGCACAGAGGCGAGGGGATTAGCATGCAGCTCACACAGCCAGACCTGCTCAGTAATAAATGACGTTTGGAGTGAGACAGGTGGTTACATCACCTAACGAACTGCTCTGTCCAAACCAAACCCCATCCACATTTAAGCTTTTGAAGGTCAGTCCAGGCGTCTGATCTGCATGAAGATGGTCGGGTTGACACGCCCAAGCAGGTACGCAGCTCTTCTGATTTCTCGGTGCATGTGGAGCCTTAAAGGGTTTGTAGTGAGTTATCAGTCCTGTGAGGAGGCTTCATGTGTGATGTATGGATTTCTGCATTGCTAATGCTATTGAATAAATGTTCAACCTCAGTCAATATAATCTCTGGAGATCTTCATTAATTTTTCAGGCGATGGTTAATCATGTTGCCACACTTCAGGTCCCGAGATCGCTGCACCTGTTTCTGTTCGTGTAATTAATTTGCGGTACTGAGGGACACGGGACAGTGTTAGCATGAAAAAAAGTAACTGAGTCAGAATTTATTATACTCACACTTCCAAGGCCACAGCGACTGACTGCAGCATTGTCTTGTGGTTTTTTGGATAAATAAACTCTGAGGTTGTCTCAATGAGCCAGGATATCTACTAGTTTTGTTGTAGCTTAAGAACAATAACTTAAGAAGAAACTATCCTTTCATACTCACTCATACTAATTCTTAAAAAATCTGTGATTTTATGGTCATTTGCTCAGTTTACATATTAAAGAGCTCCTCTAAAATCAAGCTGAAACAGAAAAAAAACTCAGTTCTAGCAGCAATTAAAGATGTTGAGGTTCATCCGAAACTATTACAAGAACATAACACAAATTAGTGTAGATATGTTAAAATATGTGCTAAATATAAATGGAAACTTGTTAATGTTGAAGTGTGGATATTGAACTTTGAATATAAAGTCGATTATACTACAATATTAAAAAATAATTCTGGGAAACATGGGGGATTTGAGAAACTGAGATATGAGGCATTTTGAAAACATATCAAATAGTTTTATTTAATCTTAAATATATATATATTTTTTTATCTTATGGCCTGGTGGCTGAGTGGTTAGTAATGTCACCTTACAGCAATTAGGTTCTGGATTGGAACCTGCTGGTGAACTGGGGTCTTTCTGTGTGGAGTGTGCATGTTCTCCTTGTGCCTGTGTGGCTTTTCTCTAGGTGTTTCTAGTTTCCTCCCACAGCCCACAGACATGGAGATTAGGTCAACTGGTTACTCTATATTGCCCAGAGGTGTGTGTGAACGGTTGTTCGCCTTTGTGTTAGCCCTGTGATAGACTGGTGACCTGCCCAGGGTGTAACCCCGCCTCTCACGCAGAGTCAGCTGATATTGGCTCCAGCTTCCCCACGACACTGGCGGATAAGCGGTGTAAATAGTGGCTGGATGGATGGCTTAAAATAAAAGAAACAGACTTTTGCAGTTTTAATACCTGCATTTTAAGAGGCGTTAATTTACACTCTGTCACTGTTCAGGCTGCAGGTGATAAATGAATCTGTTGCTTTGTCTCCGCCCACTATTTTAGTGTGCTGTTTTCCTCATGTAAAGGAAACAATCCAACCATTTGTGTGTATCTCTGTGTGAATGTATGTACAGTATCTACACTATCTATCTATCTATCTATCTATCTATCTATCTATCTATCTATCTATCTATCTATCTATCTATCTATCTATCCATCCATCCATCTAGTTTTTATAGGCTGGAACTCCTTTGTTGCTAAGGGTTAAGAGTGAAATTATGTCTAGTTTATAGAATATTTGATGCCAGTGAAGTGTTGTTTGTGTAGTCCAAATGTTCTAGCATGTTGTCTTGAAATAACCCACGTGTGTGTAAGTGTTATTGATTTTTCTCAGCATATCTTTGTTCTGCTCTGTGTTCCTGTGGTCATGTGACTGGTGATACAGCTTCAGCATCTTCAACAGAAACAATAGCATTTCACTGTACATGTGTATGTGTCAGTACATGCCATGTTTATTTCTAAAGAGAAGCAGTGATGGTGGAGGTGGAGGTGGGGGGTGGAGCTTTCATCAGAGGCATCATGTGACCATCTGATTCTCTCTCTGTGATGAGGTTCTGAACCTGAAGCCTCTGCATCTCTCTGCTGATCTCAGACCTGATTCCCATTTCCTCTCTGTGATTAATGTACAGAGGTTCACTGTGTTTGAGCAAGCAGCTGTGCTTGAGTAATGGCATCTATCTATCTATCTATCTATCTATCTATATATATATATATATATATATATATATTTATATATACAATAGTCCATCCATATACAGTATCTTTCCATTTTGCAATAATATTTAGATACAATCTGTAGAATTGCTTTTAATATTTTATAACCCTGGTCTAACTCCACCCATAGCCATGTTCAACATCATTGTTGAAAACTCACTATTTGAGATGACTTCAGTTAAAGAAAAGCTTTGTTACATTTTTAACAGAAATGTTAAGATGAGGTTATAAAGATGAATGGAGATGTGCAGTTTGTGTTTTTAAGCACAGCACCACTGCACATAGACACGTTTATCTCTATCAGGAATAAGGCTTTAAAGATAAAATCCTTTAAGCATCAATGAGATCAAAGAAATGAAAGAAATAAAACAACCAACAACTGCAGTAAACCCTTATGTACACAAACGTGGCCAGATTTTTGTTGTTCGTTGTTGCAGTGAGTTTAGTGGATTTTTCTAAACATCACCCTCGAGACAAAAACCTGAAAGCTGAAAGCTCTGATATTAAAGATGCGTCAAAGTTTGACCTGATCTTTCTAATTTTATATTGAAATATCAGTGATGCATGTACGCAACGGGGAGATTGTGTGTGTGTGTGTGTGAGTGCATGAACTGAGGATGATCATTTTAATCACTGACATTTTAACATATGCAGAAGGCAGAAAGGTTAAAAATCTCTGCACTCCTTCATGAATATTTAATCAGACCTGTGCCTCTCTGCTACAGGTTTTTAAATCTCTGACTGATTTCTTCCTCTAAGTTTGAGGAAATTCCATATTTCTTAAATTTGAATTAATTTGTTTGTCAGTATTTGAGTGTATTATGCTGAGCCATGTGTGTACTCTTTATCTTTCCTCTCATTTCCTCTCTGTCTCATCTGTCTGTTCACATGTCAGTCACCCACAACACTAACATCCATCCCTTCATCTTTTTGTCCTCTGTCTCACAGCCTGTAATTCTCTTCTCCTCATACAAATGTCTCTGCGTTGGTGTCAGACGAGCTGAGAGAGCTGTCTAGACTCCTGTCTGTGGTTTTATCTGAGAGATGAATTCTAGAGAACAGAAACACCCACACAGCTGCCAAGGAGAAGCACATCATTTCAGGAAAAAGAGTTTTCAGTAATCAGCCATTTTGTTGTCAGGGTTTGGGCTGAAAGTGCAGGACAGCAAAGGTCACGTTTTGCAAGTCATATAAGAGTGTCTTCAATTAGGAGCATTTAAATGTCAGCACACTTATTATTATTTCAGCTCAGTCTGCATAAATATAGATCTTTGTGCATTAAGACTTTAATTTCTACACCACAGCTCCTCTCAGCTAGAAAACATTTTCTATTACATACAGCACAAAGCAGTCAAATTAAACACCATTGTTATTTCACTCTGCTCTGAACTCTGTGTGTGTGTGTGTGTGTGTGTGTGTGTGTGTGTTTACTCCAAACTCAATAAGGATTGTATTCACATCAGTATTCAGATCTCAGAAGTAATAACAGACTGGAGAAGTATTCGGAAGTTACATAAGAGATACGCATGCAGGGGCAGAGTGTATCCAAAGCAGGGACGTGTCTCAATTACACTCAATTCTGATCTTAAGCTTAAGTGCTTGTTTCTTGTGTGATATTGGCTCAAGTGAGAAGCAGTGTTAAGTCCAGCGCCACCATCTGACAGGTTGATGTATCTACAATATATGACGCTGAAATTTATATTCTGTTTGTAAAAACACTTCAGCACACTGTGGAATTTAAGGACATTTGATAGCAAAATTAAATACATAAATATGTTTGAATTAAATAATTAAGCAATGTTCTCACTTCCAAGTGCACAAAAAGGTTTTTGTTTCACATTGGAGGACATCAGAGGAGATACGTCTTAATCAGAGACATGGCTTATCTGGAGGAGTGAATATTTTGTGGATAAAATGATGAAGTTAAAGTTTCTCTGTAAGTGTAGCAGATGAGCATGCACTCAGATTATCCTTCACACCATGGACACTTTTTATTTACAGCAGAGCACATCGAATCAACACCAACATTACTATTATTCCTTCAAAACAAAACAGTGAGTTAATAGTTTTTATTCTGTTCTCAGTCCAGATACTCTTTCTCTCTCTCTCTCTCTCTCTCTCTCTCTCTCTCTCTCTCTCTCTCTCTCTCAGACACACACACACACACACACACACACAGTGGAGAGAGATTAGAGTGAAATAATGATGGAGTGTAACTTTAAAGTTGTTCTCTCACCGAGATTTCATGCTGCTGTATTTAAGGCGTTTATGCTTTGGCTGCTGATGTACTGGCATTCAGTCAGGACTTGTTTAAAGTTTAATTGGAGCAAGGTGGATTCAGGGAATTATAACAGGTGCTAATGGACTTTCTAATTAAGACATTTAGTGCTGTCCCACCTCCTCTGGCAGCTAGTGTCAAAAAATAAAACATTTAGAGAGCTGAACTGCAGCAGTTCTGTAGTCGGAGATCTGATATGAGTGACGTAAGCTGATAAGAAAATAATTATTGTATTTCCTGTTCAGAGACATGAGGGGGAAAAGTGTTATCAAATAAATTGCATTCTCAATGAGTCTCGTGTCTCTTCCATGAGAAATTTTTGGAGGTGTAGGTTCACATTTTCATGATTATATGGCTGTAATTGAACTATACTGAGAGAAAATGAAGGTAAGTCAAAATGTCTTTTCCTCCCTTAGTCTCTGAATCTGTTTCTTTTGTTCCAGATGTTGCCAGATCAGTAGCAGGCAGATCGGCATCATATGCGGCCGTGCTGAGGATGAAGCAGGACAGCTCCTCTTCCTCGCTCCTGAACCCCAGGACAAGGCTGAGGCAGGACCATGGTTCTTTTGTCCAGGATTGGCCTCTGTTCACCAGACAGAGGCTGTCAGCTCTCAGCTTTCAAGAGAACGATCACAGTGAAGGTCAGAAACTAAACATCACATATCACCACCTCATGCTTCATCATAATCAGTAATACTTAATGCTAAGCTTGTGACAATAGAGAGCAACGTATCAAATCAATGACTGGATGTAGAGCGCGGTGTATAAATCCATGATCAGAAAACTATAACACGCAATCCAGGTTTACTCTGTGTGATTTCAGCACTCGCTTAAGATTGTTTCTCGTCACATTGCACAAGATCTCAGTAAACTCTGATGTAAATGCTGTAACAGACTATGATAGACCTGCAATTAAAGAAAATTACTCCATTCAGCTCATGTCATTTATCCGTGTGTGTGTGTGTGTGTGTTAGGGGTCTTTGAAAAAGTTTTGACAACCCTGCAATATGGGAAATATTAATGAGATGTGGGCGGAGCTGTCAGAGGGCAGACGTGATAAACACTGCAGTATTTTATACTATGGACTTATTTCTGCAACTAAATTTGTGCTGCATGAGTCTTAATTATAATTACAAATAGATAGTTGTGGGTGTAGCAATTTCTGAAATGTGCTTCAAAATTCTAAATTCTTTACCAGTTTGTTAACCAATTAATAAAACATCTTTAAAACTGTTACTAAGTTCAACATGTAATGAATAGCTCTAAAATTATTTATTGTCATCTGAGTAATCTAGCCAAACTAAGACACATACTAACCCTACTTTAGATTGGACTAGATTGGACTACATATTTAACGTGTTATCTCAGTGTCATTCACTCTTCACCGGCTGCTTATTCACTTCCATTCTAACAACAAGGTCCTGCTCATGATGTTTAAAACTGGTTCTAGCTTGAGCATATGTTGTTCATTTGCTGATGCACTAGAATGCGGAAGATGAGCAGAATATCTGGATCATCTAATCGTGTGTCATCGATATAGGACTTAAAGATAACCTTCTGTTTGAGTTTTACTATGACAATTTTTATAATTCCATTAAGCTACAATTCAGCTCATTTTTAAGTCTTTAACACTTTTATATCTTATATAAAACGTTCATTCTCAGTTGTACATTGGTGTAAATCTCACCTGTTCAGCTGAGATGTTTGCTGTCCAGCTGAAACTGGTGTAATTAAGTCATCGCAGCAGGCTGATGTCAGTGTATTGGCGAGAGTGACCTCGAGAGGAAAGCCCGGCCTATTCATCATGAGCACGTGTGCTGCGAGTCAGCCGAGGTCACGGCCTGCAGGAAATTGAAGAGGGATCATCGGAACATTTTCAACTCCCTGAGCCCCGTCTCTGTTCGCTGTTCTGGCTGATGGATGCATTTGTCAAGAAAAAGGGAAATATTCATTTTCACAGGAGCAGAATGGGGCTCCAATACGACAGCAATCATTACAAATAAATCATTTCTCTACTACTTGATTCACGCCAGGTCTCTGCAGGGTTCTGCAGCACCTGAATGGCAGAGATGATTACCGAAGCCAAGATTTGTTGGTGTTTTGGGTCAGATGTGTTTGACACAAAAAGCTGTCTGTGATTGCCTCAGCGACAAAATAATCTCATGGCTTCATTACCATGTTTGGTGAAACTTTAATGCAACACTTGGGACATATTAAATATTTACATTTAGGCTATGAAATGGTAGTTTTTTTTACTTCTGTTATAAAAAGTGAAAAATTTCACATTTCTCTATGAAAAAAGGTTTTTGGTGTACTGAAGAGATTCTGATTATAAATTTTAAAAGGGCAGAATTTCAGATCTGAATCATCAGTGTACAGTACAGTCAGCTCCGTGTTTTAGACTGAAGGGTCAAACCACCTTCATTGTGTTTTGATGTTTTCTGCTCTCATACAACTGAAGAATTTCATAATCAGGCGATGAGTGGAATCAGGTGTGTTAAAGCAGGAAAAACACAATAACGCTGCAGGTCAGTTGTTCTGCAGGAAACAGCATCAGGCTGCGATTTATTCACTTGCTGCTTTACTGATAAAATCTGTGGACAATAGAACATCTTTTAGTGTGACCGAATGAAACCACGGACATCAAGGTGTTTCCGATGAATCAGACTGCACTAATAAATTATTAATTACACACATATTTCTCAGTCTTGGAGTTAAATGACCTCGATGCTTTGTTGTATGAATAATTTATTGCTCAGAGGAGCAGAATGATGAACAGTAAAAATGTCATTGTGTTAACCCTGTGTGCTGGTGTCTAATCTGCCTGAATATTGTGAACTCACCACTACCAGGCAATGAACAAGTCAGCATTATGAATATTATGAACTCTGCAGTTTGTTAATTTGCATTTGTACCATTTGTGGCATAATTTTGTTTTCACAAGGAGGACACCAAACCCACAGGGCAATTACAAATACAGTAGCAGTGATGGATAAAAGTAAACAAAACATGCTAATGGACAGAAAACAATCTCCTGCTTGGAGCATTTCAAACTAAAATAAATTGGTTTGGAACCTGAAAAGTTGGTTCCCAGCTGGAACCAAAAGATAGCTGTTTTTTTCCAGTGTGAACCATGATGACATCAGTGGGTGCATCATTAGATAGGAAGCAGAGCGCAGATATCTGCAATAACAGAACAAAAGCTCGTGGTTAATCAATAAGATCCACAATCTTGCTGCTACTGTTTACATCCGTTGTGCATTGTGTAATGTCCACGTTGGTTACGCATTCATGATTACAATGCTTCTGCTCAAACTGATGGAAACATGGGCTGGTTCGCTAGCTGGCACCAAGATGCAAAGAATCCTGAATGAAATAATAAAGTGCTAATTGATGATAAATGAATAAATTTATTCCATTGTGAGTCTGTAAAAATAAACTCTATATATGTTAATCCGGGACTAATTTACCTTCATGATGAAGCATTATTGTTTAGTCTAGTGTTATAGCACTGCAACACCTTTGTGGGAGGTTTATTTTATTACTTCTATAAAGTATCTATCTCTGTCACCTCTGAATTATAATAATAACAATAATCCAAAATCTTGTTTGTGCTAAATGAGAAATGAGAGCCTGATATTAAGCTACACACCATGGAGCTGCTCTTAAACACAGAACGTCAGAAGCAGATAACACAGTCAAGCAGATTTTTGGCAGCATGATTTGCGTGGCTGCAGAAGCCAAGTGGAAACGCTCGCCAAGCCGAATGAGGGATTTTACGTCTCACATCTCAGAGGCACGAGGCTGAGTAGGGGCAATCAATCTGGCAAAAATATCGTATTGTGATTTTTCAAACTGGTTCATGATCCATGATTTTATCACATTTTTTTACATTGGTTGTTAAGATTATTTTGCGAAGTTAACAGTAGCCCTGTTGATGAAACTACACCTGTATTGTTAAACAACCTCAAAGAAAAAGAATATCAGAGACACCTTAGACCAAAGTATTTATCAAATTCTTTTTCAAACTAATGTAAATAAAGTGAATAAAAAAAATAATCAAGTTGAATATGTATTTTAAAATGTTAAATTAAAAAGTACATAGCCTGTACTAATGTCTTCACTATTTAAACGTGCAATAAATGGAAAGCTGACAGGTGAGTGGGGATGTTTAGAGATGTTTAAATATTTAAAGGTTTAAATACTGAATGCTTTAGCTGAGTTGGTTTTAGATTTTTTTAAAACATTTTTTAAATAATCTATTTGTCTTTCATTATTTTGGTTTTATTGCACTTCTTTTATCACAAAAGGAGTGTAATTCAGAATATGGCCCTGGGGGTCTGTAAATAATAATTAGTGGAAACGACTGGACGGACCTATTATTAGTGGCTACATATGTTACGCTAGTATAGAGAATCTCAAAAGCATCAAAATTATGTCCAGGTTTTTGTGTGATGCCTAGTTTATCATTATAAACCACTGCAACACCTCCTCCTCTGCCAGTTA
>JAQMYM010000037.1:24780972-24797113 GCA_030014255.1 Parauchenoglanis ngamensis | reverse complement strand
GGCCAGTAGTAGGTCATTCACCACTTTAACTAGTGCCGTCTCTGTGCTATGGTGAGGTCTAAATCCTGACTGATACAGTTCATGAACGTTGTTCCTATGAATCAGTATCTAATAACACTAAGGACAGAATAGCTGCGTATAGCTATGTAAGCATATAGCTGCATCTTAAAAAATTTGAACATAATGAAAAAGTTCTATTTTTTCATAATTTAATTTAAAAAGTAAATGTATATTCCATATACATTACACATAAAGTGTAAATACTTGAAGTCTTTTTTGTCTTAATTCTGATGATTATGGCTTAAAGCTCATGAAAATCAGAAATCCAGAATCTTAAATTATTAGAATATTTCATAAAATCAATCAAAAAAGTAATTACAATACAGAAATGTCCTATCTCTGACAAATATATATTCATTTATACAGGCAATACTTGGTTGTGGCTCCTTTGCCATGAATTACTTCGTCAATGTGGCATGGCATGGAAGTGATCAGTTTGTGGCACTGCTGGGGTGTTGTTGAAGCCCAGGTTGCTTTGATACCAAAATGCTTAGATATCTGTCATCTTCCTCTTGACAATACTCCATTGACTCTCTATGGCATTCATGTCAGGTGATAAATAAATGGCCAATCAAGCACAGTATTATCATGGTCAGCAATCCATTTGGTAGTAGTTTCGGCACTGTGAGAAGGTGCTAAGTCCTGCTGGAAATCTAAATCAACATCTCCATAAAGCTTGTAAGCAGATGGAAGCATGAAGTGCTCTAAAATCTCCAGGTAGACAGCTGTGTTAACTTTGGAGTTGATAAAACACAGTGGACCAACAGATGACGTGGCACCCCAAATCATCACAGTCTGTGGAAACTTCACAGTGAACTTCAAACACCTTGGATTCTGTACCTCTCCACACTTACTCCAGACTCTAGGACCTTGATGTCCATATGAAATGCAAAATTTACTTTCATCTGAAAAGAGGACATTGGACCACTGAGCCCTGGCTTTTGATGCACTGACACCAGCTTCAGTCCACTCCTTGTGACTCTTTCCCAATTTCTGGAATTGACTTTTCTTGACAATCCTCTCAAGGTTGCAGTCATTCCTAAGAAATACCTTTTCGTACTACATGCTTCCCTTCCAGTCAATGTTCCAATAATATGATCATCTTCTGGTCAACTGTCAAGTCAGCAATCTATCCAATGATTGTGGTTGCAAGTACTGAACTAGAAGAAAATACAGTATACCCGATATTCATGCTGTTTCAATAGTAATTTACTCAAACTCAGAATTAAATAGTCTAATAATTTGAGATGTTTTTATTTACATTTTTTGAGCTGTAGACCATAATTATAAAAAATGAAAATGGAAATATGCTTGGCACATTTTGGATTACATATAATGTGTCTAGAATATGTTAAATGTTCTTAAATAACTGATTATACTGATTTAAAATATTGAGATTTCTCACAATATTCTAATTTTTTTCATGTAACTGCATGTCACTTATGTCCTGTGTGAACCATCAAGATCGTGAGATCCAATTCGAGCAAAAATCATAACTGTGCAAAGAAGCTTGAAATGTAAATGTAGCTTCAGAGAAGAGAATCTCCATTCTGTGATCAATGCCACTCCTCCTGTACTGATGCTAGAAAGCACTGATCTAAGGCACTAAATGAGTATTTTTCTCCTGCCAGACTGATTTATTTGTTGTACAATCATTGCATGAATTTCATACACCATTGGTTTCCTTCGCATATCGAGTCTTGTCAGACGTCCAGGTGCCGCTTCTTCTGGTCTGTGATTAATCTGAGAAACTGCGGCCCTTTTAAGAGATTCACATTCGATTTCTCAGACACAGGACCCAATGTCACCAGAATAAACAATGAATATTTATCTTATAAACAAAACTCCTTCACAAGTGCCATCAACAGCGAATGCCAAGCACAATGAATCACATGTGTGTTTATGTGTTTGGATTTTGTGAACTCAAGATGTTGTGGTGTTCGGTTGTTCTCACCAACACTCAAGAAGAGAGAACTGGGGCTAGTGAAGTAACAATTATTGTTCATTATTGTTCTGTAATTGTAATTTCTCATCACAGCAGGACTGTTCTCAGATCTCTCCTGCAGCCTGCCATTCACTCAGAGATAAATATTCATCTGGAGTTCAGGATTAAATGCTTTGTGAATTCTTCTGCAGTAAACAGAGAGGAAATGCTGATAATGTTCATTCACTTTCATTCAAATTAAGAGGAATAATCAGCACAATTACATATGCAGCATCAAAAGTTCACAAATCTGTACAGTGTAAAATAAGGATTCAAACTTTCTTAAAACTTCTTCAAACTTCAGCATGTCTCTGTTTGAGTTTCTGTATCATGTCGGACAAATAAAAGTGAGAATAATATCCTGTTTACATCTCAGTGATTCCAAATTATTTTCAATTACTTTGCCACTTACTTTTTACAATCATTTTGCTAATGGGCCTGAACCCTCCTACAAGCTATTCCAGCAAACAAAAGACAAATTAACCTCCAAGTATATTTATGAGTCCTAAAATAAATTTCATTCTGTGCCTCACTTTCAGAACACGCCCAAATAGTAATTAACCTTACAGGCAAAAATATAATAGCTGTAATCCATCACAACATCACTGTTTTACTACTATAAAGCACCACTGGCTCTGTTTTCAAACAGAATCTCTCTCTCTCTCTCTCTCTCTCTCTCTCTCTCTCTCTCTCTCTCTCTCTCTCTCTCTCTCACGTACACACACATAAAAATAGTTTTGAGGTAGAACATCACTGTGTCCATATGTATTTTCTTCCTCTTCCAGCTTATTTTTTTTAACACATCTGAGCTAATTCTGGTTAAATTCTGCAACAGGAAGTGTGAGATTTAAATCTGTTTGTTAGCTAAAATTTGGGGGTTTTACTCCTGACAACATCCTCCTAGTGGTAAAGAACAAAAAATTAATTTCAAGAGAGAGAAAAAAAGATGGTGTGGGAACAACTCTTTATAGCTAATTAAGCTGTTTCACAACATAAATTCTAAGTATAAATGGATAAAAGGTATGATGCATCATTCTTTAACAAAAATAAAAATTGTAATTGTGAGCAAATTGCTTTGATACAGGAACTCAACTGGATGTGACTGTTTATTAAAATATATGTCCAGTACTGCGCTCAGTCCAACAAAACAATAACTGTAAAAAATGTGTGCAAGAAGAAATATTTTTGAAAAATTCAGTATTTTATTCAGTTCCTTTATTTAATTCTGTTTAATTTGTTATATAGCTATGACAGGTAGCCGGTAGCCCTCAAAACCTGTTACCTTATCGATTTGTATGGATAAATTAAAATTAAATTATATTTTGGGACACATGAATGAAGTTATGTTTTAAGTGTTAGACACCGTTATTGTGATCAATCAAGCAAAATGAGGCTTTATTAACTTTCTCTTTGGATTAAATACATGCTAAATGTGTTTCTAAATTATTTGTTTTCTCATGTCTTCATGTTTCTTTGCAGAGAATGTGAATAATGTCATGGCTCTGAGCTGTACACACACTGTTGGTTCCATTCCTGCCCTGTACTTGTGGCTTTTTCACCCGTGTGTTTACGATATCCATGTTTACATCCTGCAGGGCTTTTTAATGTTTAATGTTAAAAATGTCAGTGAGCACTCAGACCTGGACATTTCACTCTGGCTTGTGTTTTATGTTATCTCAGTACAAGTAAAGTAAGAAAACATCGTCTGCATCACCTTCATTTCATTTATTTAAGAACCAGCTCTTATTTACAGTACTGCAGTAATACTGACAGAAATTAGAATATAAGAGAGCAAAAAAAAGAGAAGACAAACCTTATGAATTAAAACATCATGCACACACACACACACACACACACACACACACACACACACACACACACACACTATTAGATTCAGTATTAATTATTTAGAAGTCCTGCTATAATCAGAGAACCCAGAGAGTCTGTTAGAGGACAGTGAGGTTTTCCCTGGGGTGCACACACCGGTACTCATCCGTCTCTCCTGCACTCTGAACGTCCATCTTTAGAGATTGTCTACAGCTGGGTGTTCAACGAGTTTCCATCTTTTGTGGCTGAGGACAGCAGACGCTTCATCTCACAACAGACGGGGAACCTGTACATCTCCAAGGTGCAGCCCTCAGACGTGGGGAGCTACATCTGCCTGGTGAAGAACATGGTGACCAACACTCGGGTCCTGAGTCCTCCTACACCACTGACACTCAGGACAGATGGTGAGACCAAACACACACACACACATACAAATATACAGTCAGTACTTTATGATTATATAGAAATCAGAAACCTTTTTCATCGTGCCCTTTTACCTCAAGCTGAGTTTCTGAGAAACGTTACAGGTAAATCTCACTCAGAAAAACTACAGTGGCCACACACAGCATGCTAGCACTCGATCAGCACTCAATTAATACATTCTCATTTCTCTTTGCTCTTGAATTCACTAATTAGTGAAAATGACTCTGAAACACATCTGAGCAAATGTACTGTCCACTGAAAAAGAAAGCATGGTGTTGGATGGAATAAATATGGAAATGACATAAACACAGCACTCAGTGGATATTTTTTTTATATAACTTTTTTGTTGCCTAAAAATGTACGGTAGAAAAATATTGTAGCTGAGTATATCAACATATGAAGAAAAATGGCTGCAGTTCAGTGACTCTAGGATTCTAAACGCAAAACAGTGCATTATAACAGCTTCTGTATTAAATCCTCTGTTTCACTTTATTCATTCACATACATTTATGTAAATTATTTAGCTAAAGGAGCTTTCTGGACCACAGTGTTCCTCAGAACCCTTGAGGAACCCATGTTCCTATAGATATACAGTGTGAAGGGCAATGAAAACTCTTACCCTCTTTGTCCTTGCAGTGTTTGTGTTTTTGTGGATGTCAGAACATTTGTGCTGCACAAACAGAAGCCTAAAAGCTTATATACTGCATTTTAGGAATAATAAATCAAACCGAAGCCTTTTCACCTTTCTTTCTCCACATAACATGTGAAAATGTTTATTACCATTGAAAGAAATCTGAAGTATGAAAAGCATCATTTGAAGAAGTTGTCAGTTTGTGTGTTTTCTTGCCTTTCTTCACAGAGACATGCTTTATCTTTAGCTTTAGGGCTTCTGTCTCTGCTTATGATGCACTCCTGTGTGAGTGGCCACCAGGGAAATCATGTTCTAGAGCAAAATTAATCGAATCACTGGTCCTGTTCATGAACGGGCCTTGGATCTTTTTATAGTTTCCGCCCAGGGGCCGATCGGGAGAACCGATCTCTCTCACGCTGAAGCTTCAGGCTGTTTTCTTCCGTGTGAATACACAGACGAGCCTCAATACCTGTAGCTCAAAGTCAGACATCACTGTCCTCCATCTTGTCTAAAAGAACCTTGATAGAAAGAGACAATCATTGATGTTTGGAGGTCACCAGGGATCATCTCACACACACACACATGCACAAGCACACACACACACACACACACACACACACACACACACACAAACCAAACTTTCTTATTGACTGCAGGATTGAAATGACCTTGTTGTATGGAACACACTGAGTGCTAAGCACATTAGCATGCTAAACCTGATTTGGGCTTCTCATTAAAATAAGGAGAGAGAGATGGAGAAGCGCAATCCAGACAGGTGTGTTTGAGCCACAGGTTGGTGAAGTGCTGCTGCTAAATGTCCTTGTGTAAACAGCCTCTCAGGCAACATGTCAGAGAACAGCACATACATTTTCTTCTTTTTTTGGGAGCAGCTTCAGGAAAAGTTAGTCACCTGGAAAAACAAACATCGCTGATGGGAATCTTTATCCATCCTGCAGCCCAGCGCATGCATTATCCTGTTGGCAGCCATTCTGTGTGGAACCTTCATGCCATCAGCGGCCTAAAAAGCTGAAAATGACTTTGGCACTGATAACCTCAAACCACTAACTGCTGCTTATTTCTCTCACTATAATGGATGAGTTATTCAAGTGTTCTTCCTCCCTACACTGGTGGAAATAAGGTTTCCTCATGGGTTCTGTGGATTATTGTGGGGTTCAGCATAACGGGTTCCTCCAGAAGGACAAGCTAAAGAACCTTTAGGTGTTCTCAGTGTATAATTTATTTTTGGCAGATTATAAGGTGATTCCTGGTGAACCTGTTCATGTGATGATACAGGCTTACAAAAACTGGTTTCTGAAGGATTCTTCAAATGTTTAGTGGTTCTTCCTTCTTAAAGACCTTCTCTTCAGTTGTAGGGTTCAAAATTTTTAGAAAACATAGAGCCCTGCCACGTTCTGGTTTATTGGGTCTCAGACTCACAGGACTAATGTTCACCTAGATGACCTTGTTGCAAAGTGAACTTCCTTTTACTTTCAACAGATAAAGATTATTTGTGTTCAGTCTGAAGGCTGCTTCAGGCCTTAAACATCACACACTAGCACACAAACACAGATGGAAAATCAGCTCCATGACATTGTATCTAGGGGGCGCTATAGCAGAGAACACCTATAGCAAAATCTACAATGGAACAGTGACTGAAAAAGGCAAGCATACAGAATTAAATATGTGTTAGTTCTAATAGTTTTGCTCCATAGTGCTGTTGAATTTAAATAAACAGGCGTTGTCATTTGCATTTTCGCCCTTGTTTGAGAGAGTTTTTGGGTCAGAGTGATTTAACATTAACCACAGACACTGACGATCGTTCACTTCTTTGTGTTTATTCTGTTTGTGCCTCTGACAGAGAATTTATTTATGACAGAGAATTTATTTCTGCTGATCTCCGTCTTTGCTGCTTCTTTCTAAAAGCATCTGTGATCATCATTTGTCATGAGTTCACTGGATTAGTTGTTTGAATGGAGAGAAAAGTGTTTGGCTTAAAAAGGGCATCAACAGCAACATTCATCTTCAGAAATGCTTACAAGCAAGGCCAGGTGTATCGCCCTCCACAGACGCCTCCCACAATTAATCCAGCTACAGCTACAACTTTTAAATTAATTAGTGTGAGCTGGAGTTATGACTCTTGTAGCGCAGGGACACAGGAGACTCAGGACAGTGCAGTTTTATTTTAAATCTGCTTCTCTCTGTCAGCTGGAATGTAAATTAGTGCTACACAAGTCTCTGGCAGAGCAGCTTCAGCTCTGTCCTTCCACCTCTGAGACGATCTTAATCAGACGTCTGCACCTCAGGGTAAGTGCTGGATCTTCATCGCCCCATCGTTCCTGTCGTCTGATTTATTATCCAACAGAAAAGTGCTGCAGGTACAACAGTAATTCTTAAAGAATCCTTCAGCTGTAGAATTCAGGAGTTTGTTCCAAAAAACACTTGCAGGTCCTGTGATCTCCTGTCTCCTCTGGTTGGCTCTGAAACTTATCAGGTCTTTACGTCTGCCAAGACTGAAGTTAAGGTCAAACACGCTGCTGGTCTTCATCATTCATCACTCACTCAGGAAGGAATTTCCTTTCCTCTGAGGGTTCTCACTGCTGAAACACACGTAATGAGGCTGTTTATTTTTCAGCAAATGAAAAAAGGATTTGTTTTAAGACAACTGAATTACACATTATGCACCAGATCTCTCCTTCTACATCTACAAATGCCACAAAAATATAACTTTTTCTTTAAATTCCAAAATATCCTTTTATAGCAGGACACTTATTTATTGCTGTTTTATGGATTATTATTACAATGTTAGCAGCTTGCTGTAAAAATTGATTTTACGATAGGCCATTTTCTCAATATTTACTTATGTGAAGCTGATTCACAGAATGTTATAAATTCAGATTAGAGACCATAAATACACTGAAAAGCTGAGTGCAAAAAGTTTACACACCTTCAGTACAAAATAAGGAAGAGACAGAAATAATTTAAACCAGACATTTAGGTCATATTCACTTTTTTTTCTTTTTTTACACTTCCCTTCCTGCCATTTGTACTGAGAGTTCAGTGAAGTGTGAAAACTGTTTTGGAGCTCAATCCCTTGTCCTCCTGAAATCAGTGGTCTGAGGTTCACCTCCACGTGACCGTGCTGAGGTCTGTAGTGTGTGTGGAAGCTCGAGTGATGCCCTGTTTCTACCTTCCTGATCTTGAGGAAAGGGTTGTTATGGTTACTGATATATAAAACCAGAATTTCACAAGACTGGACCTCTGTAATTTGCTCCGCTTTGTGGTCACCTTTGTGTCGGCCTGCACAGATAAAAACCTGCTTATACATGAACAACTCCATGATTTTAGGTAGTTCTGCATGATGCATGCTATACATCCAAAATGTGTAAAAAGAAAATTATAAACAGCAAACAGATTAAATTAATGCTGACCAACTTGCAAACCTGAGTGCACAAAAGTCATGTATGAAAAATGTACACAATCAATCCACAGTTTAGAAGGAATTCTTCTAGAACGCAAACCTGCGATGATAGGCCCCGCCCTCCAACAATCCCTGAATCGGTCCTTAGTACAAACTCGAGTGAGAAAACACTCTTAATGTGTCATATCTATCTATCCATCTATCTATCTATATTCTTTAATAATAAATCATAATGTAATCATATTTTATCTTTATAATTGAACAGCTTTTGGATTCTCTCAGTTATAATACTTGTGAGAGAACCTTTGGGGGGGGTGAAAAATATTCCTGCATATTGAATTGTAAATGTAAATTGAATTATAAAACTTATAAAACACAATATTTCAGACTGAATTTCACTTCACTCACAAACTCACTCCTCTCCCAGCGTGGCTCCACTTTCTGTTTTTTCACTGAACGTTTTCTGGATTGCTTTAATTGTGAGAAAATAGACATGAAGCTCAGTGATGGGATAATGTTTTATTATTTTTTTTTTTTCACTAGCTGCAATATTTTAAAAGCTTTGAGCTGCTAATGGAGGCCTGGACATTTATCAGATAATTATTCTGCACGGCACAACAAAAGAAAAAGAAAATGGCTTTGCATCAAACAAGCTTATTGTAATCTTAATAAATGGATTAAATTGGGATTTGAAAATAGGCATTGCGACATCCTGTTTGTTTCAGCTCAGCCAGCCGAAACTCTTTCCTATCAATGTCAGCCTCTCCACACATTAAATATTATACGGGCAGAATATAAAATAGTAAAATGTTGAAAATGGATTATCCACGGAGGGCTGCTCGGGAGCTGTAAATGTGTAACAAGCAGGAGATTGAAATCGAAAACGAGTTCAGAAAAGAGAGACCAAAGCAGTTTTCACATTTTTTGTGCACGTTTTACAGGCCGCATGAGAAATTCAATTTCTTTACAATTTCAGTCTAAATCAGTCAGACTGCAGGAATAAACTGACATCCTGTGTGAATTAAATAACTTTACATGATTTTAATCTCTGACACTGTGGAACATACACGCAGCAACCGTGGGCTCTTCATATCAGACAACTTTACTGCTGCTACTACTGGCAGACTTCTCTGAAAAATTCTCAATGTCCACTGATGTTATCTCTCAGAGGAAATGGACGTGCATGCCTCATTAATAGAATAATTAATAAAGAAAGGAAGCAAAGCCTCAGGCTGAGAGCAGAAGAAGAAAACCATCAGTGCAGATGACACTAAGCAGAAACTTCATAAACTTACAATCAGTCTACATCTGTGCTTTTCCTGCACACTCCAGCGACACTAACAGAACAATAAACTGATGGAAAGGAAGAGAGGAGAAAAGAGAAAAGGAAAGGAGAAGAGAGAAAAGGAGAGGAGAAAAGGAAAAGTGAAAAAGATTAGAGGAATAGAGAAGTGTCAGCTGTAATGGAAATGAAACTGATTATCAGAATGATGGATATGAGTGAATGATTCCAACACAGGGGCTGTATAAAGAATCACTCCTGGGCCACGCAGTTATAGGAAACTAATCCACGCTGACATGGGAGATTAAATGGTGTTCAGGAAGCTGACTACTTTCCTTTAAAAGCTCTTCTGTCCTGGAGGCTTCCCCATGTCAGAAACCTTAACATTACAGCTTTACCTCTGGCTGTTACAAATCACTGTGTGTGTGTGTGTGTGTGTGTGTTCTAGGTGTAATGGGGGAATACGAGCCCAAAATTGAGGTGCACTTTCCTCCTACAGTCCTGGCTGCTAAAAGAACGACGGTCCGACTTGAGTGTTTCGCTCTCGGAAAGTAAGTTTCTCTCTGCATCTCTCTAAATTTCCCTCTCTCTATTTTTCTCTCACTCTTCATCTCTCTAGATTTTGCTGGGTTAGGGTTAACCCTAACCCTGGTTGATATACAGTATAAACTGTATTAAATTATATATTATAAATTATATTAAGTAGATGATTGGAGTTTATTAAGCTATCAGTTTGTGTATTTCTGAGCCATGTTCAGTGATCGTGTTCAGTGTTGGTGTTCAGTGATCGTGTTCAGTGTTGGTGTTCAGTGATCGTGTTTAGTGTTGGTGTTCAGTGAAAGTTTATACTCTATATAACTCAACTATCCACATGAATAAATTCTCCAAAACCAAATAGAAAGGAATCAAAATAAAGTGTAAATGTTCTTTATCTCCTGCTCACCGCAGCGTTGTTCACCTCGAACAGAATCACAGAGGCGTTGTATTTCTGGTGAGCGCTGATGTACGTTTTAATATTTGCACTAAAACTCTGTCACTTGATCCAGCTGGGTTTTTTTTTCATTTCTGCATAAACATAAACTCTTAATGTCCACTTACATTTAAACATGTTCAGGGTAGAAGTGACGCTGAGCTGGTGAAGCCGCCAGTAGCAGGTTCTGCTTGGTGAATAGATCAGGATGGACAGAATGATAAAGAAGGAGAGAGCAGAGAGGAGAGGTAAAAAAGCTCTTTACTCAGCAGGCTTCACTTTTTTGCAAATGCTTTTAATCTCCATTATCCCTGTTTGGCCAGAAATCCCTCAGTGACAAATGGAGCTGGTCAACGTGAGCCAAACGCCAGGAGGGAGAAAAGCTCTCAGAGTAGTGCGCATGAAGTGCACATGATGAAGCAGTGTGTGTTAAAGCCCTTATTTTAACAACATTAAAAGTTACAGCCTGCAGCCAATCTGTGCTTTATTTTTAGGGCCTTTTTATCTTGCTGATAGTTTTATGATGAAAACGAATGAATTGATTAAACTTTATTTTCAACTGTTTCTTTTTTTACATGTTGTGTTTGTGATTTTTGAGCTTCACATTAAACTGGAAATTTAGTTGATGAAACTAGAACACATTATTCCTGATATTTAACACAAGTTCATATGAAGCATAACTGTACTAATGCAATCAGGAACTCTGAGGTGAGATTTTTCTTTTTCATTGTTCTTTATATTGATTTTTTTCTGTTTTAATTCTGCTCTTGTGTGGAATCTGTTTAATTAAAGCTGCTCTTGCAATTTTATCTGAAATGTGAAATTAATCAATTATTTTGTATAAACAAGCACAGCTTCTGATTCAGAACGTAAATTCTGTCACGGTTCCTCAGTTTTGGTTTGTTATTTTCTCTGAACTGAGAATCTCCATGACTTTAAAAATCAAACTGCATCTGAGCTCCACTGCAGTAAGAACACCATCAGTGTATAATCATTATAATCATTACAATCAGTCATCTTTATTTAAACTGTAGTTATTGTTTGGTGTTCAGCTCTTTGCTGTTAATATGACACTTTGTCCTTTAAACAGCTTTAGGCCCAGAGGAGAGCGTGTGATGAACTTTTCCTTGGCCTGCGTTCCTCCAAATTATACATTTATCAGTTTGCTTTATTGTCAGTCTTGTGTATCCATTTGCAGTTATTTTCACACTGAAATGTCTTTCAGTCAGTGTGTGTCATGATGAGTGTAAGGCTCTCACACAATCGGCTTTTAATGCTGCCGCTCTCTTGGCTGCTTTAAAAAGCCGAAGCAGTGACATTAAACACCTTTCAAACACTTTGCAGGGCTGTTACAGCTGTTTCAGGATGCACCACAGGGTTCAATGCCATTATTATACTCCATAATCAGCTCTCACTACTACACCAATGATGATGACCAAAAGTATGCGCACCCCTGACCATCAGACCCATATACGCTTGTTGAACATCTCATTCCAGATTTATTCCCCTTTGCAGTTATAACACGCTCCACTCTGCTGTGTGGCTTCCCACTAGATGTTGGCACGTGGCTGTGGGGATTTGTGCTCATTCAGCTACAAGAGCATTAGTGAGTGGATAGTTATCATCCACTCCACTTATATAATGATCAGTTCACAATAACACAAAATAAAGCATTAATTTACTTTCAGGAAAACTGCTTCAAATAATTTCTCTTTATAGATGTATTCAACCCAATCATCCCAATCACAGTGAGCGTACTGGATAATTATCTCATTTCTCTGAGCTGCGTAAGCTGAGTAAGAGCAGGAAAGGTTTATTTTCAAGTTCCAACTCTCAGAAACACTGAGATAACTTACAGCAAAATCGTCTTTGTTTATAGAGGCTCCAATTTAACCTCCATCAGTTAAATTAGATTAATGTTCTCATCTGACACTAATGAAATGGTGTGATGTATCTGTGGCTTTCAAGGTGGTTCTGTGAAGCTAAAGGGGTCAGTGGTCAGGGGTCAGTCAAGGGGTCATTCAGTTACAATGACTGAAGTCATTTGGTCACATGGTCCTTTCATGAAAAAATAACATTATAAAAATAAAAGCATGCTCATTTATGCACCAAAGCACCACTACAAACAAAAATAAATCAGATACCATGATCAGCTACATGACACGACAAACTACATGGAGATGAAGAGGTGTTGGGAAAATAATGAAGTTAGGAGTGATTTGTAATAGGATGTGGAGAACAGAAGCCCACACAAGGCGTTTGCAGCTCCTTCTGATTGTTCACTATAAAGATGTGTACTATCTGAAATCTTCTGAATTTAAATAAACTATATCTCCTGAGCCCACAGTGAAATGTGAACAATTCAGTGAAGTCAGTTTTACCTGCTGTTCAGATACGGTCTTATCAGGAGCTGCAGATCTCTGTGCTGACAGGATCGCTTTCTGGAACACAATAAACTCTGAGACTGACCGTTTTCACTAGACGGACTGTGAGGAGAGTTCTTCTTTTCACCATGTCACATTTCTCTCGCCGGACAGCTGACGAGGCGTCAGAGTGCAGCGGCGCTGATGGTGTCAGATAGAACAGTTTATCTTCACGCGGTCCGGACGCTCAGGTCACATCACACACACTCGACTCACACACCAAGAGCACACACACATGACAGAGTGGAGGTCCTCTTATCTCTACAACCGGCTCAAAGAACCACAAAACACTAGCACCAATCAGCAGTGAGGGGTCTCACTAACAGATCAGAAATAATCCTGAACATCCAACTATAATATGTATTGTTTACTTTGGTTTATCCCACGCGTCCACTGAGTTCTGGATTGTGATTGTTGATGGTTTGGTGGGCACACCACATAAAGGGATTAAAAAACGTGTGTTATCACTGATAAGGTAAAGTTCTCTGTAAGGAGGTGTTTATTATAACGTGAAAAAATCTGCATTAATGCTAAGACAAGCTCAGGACTGGACCAGAAGCTATTTCTGTGAGAGCTGCAGTATTAATATGAACACTGTGCATGATTACTAAAGCAGCTGGAGTGGTTCTGTAAGAAGCACATAAAGGAACCTTGAAATTTAATGTAAATCTCATAAGCTGCTGAAGTTTCATGGTTTTTTCTTTGCTCCTTAAAGGAGAGAATTTTATCACATGTCTGTCTGTGTCTCTTTTTTAGCCCCGTTCCAACCATCACATGGAGAAAGATCAATGGAAACATCCCAAAAAAGGCCAGACTCCGCAAGTCTCAGGCCGTGCTGGAGATTCCCAACATCCAACCGGACGACGCAGGAAGTTATGAGTGTAAAGCCGACAACTCCCGAGGAGGAACAGCCTTCAGGGGACACGTCCAGGTGTACAGTAAGGACTGTTCATCCTGAGATAGAGAGAGAGAGAGAGAGACATTCACTCCCTTTAAACTTGTTTAGCTCAGATTGTAGCTCACCAGCCTGAACACAGTAGAAATATAAATAATACTACTTAAAAAAACAGGCTCATCAGAGCTCATTCCAGCTTTTGAAATTCTGTCTACTGGGAACCTTTATTTAGATGTTTAGTAATTATGTAATTAATCAGATGAATCAGAACCTTTAAAAGTTCTCCATATGACAAAGTAAAGAATAATTTCTCTTGTTGTAAATTTGCTTGAGGAACTCTGTGACTGGTTGGTGTGTGAGAGGAACTCAGCATGATCTTAATGCTTTATGAATTTCTTGACGTTTTGGGAAGTTGGTTCTAGTGCTGGTATCATTTGGTTCTGTTTTAATCATGTTCCATGCTCTCGCTGTAGGAATGTGACTGTTTCTCTCACAGGAATAAATTAAATCCCTTCCATCTCTGATACAGACTTGATTGGGAATAACTATTCCCAAGAATTAATGCACTTATTTCGTTTTCTGACTGAAATAACATTTTGTGTGCCAGATTTTCCTTCTCACTGTGAGACTGTGAGATCAGTCCGATGTCAGAGAGCCATGTTTATCAGCTGCAGTGCATTCCCTAATCCCACTCACACTCACACTTAGATTAAATGTGTGTTCAGCATTAACAGCAGTGTGAATGTGGAGCAGATCAGTCAAATGTCACGAGGACTTTTCACAATAAAAATCGCACTCTCCACGTTCATGCTGCTTATCTGAGGAAATATCTTCAGCTGTTCTTATGTTTTATTTTGGTTTTATTTGTTTCTGCTGTTTTGTGTAAATCACATGTGTGTAGTTCAGTGCCTTTAAACACACACTCACCTTAAAACCCAAGATAAATCAGGGATAGAAAATGCAGACTGAAGCTTTTTCCTTGCTTTTTCCAGCTTTCTTTGCTGTTAAATGTAATATGATGTAACATAAAGGCAAGGGATAATTTAAAATGAAAAAAAAATAGCAGTTAATTCAGCACATTCTATTATTCTGCAATTTAAAGATTTTTTATGTCGAGCTCTGGCAGTTACTAGAGCACAAATAAATGAAGTTACGAGACACTGAATGAAGGAGATGAAACCGTAATGTGTGTGAGACATAGATTTTATCACACTTTTAATTCACTATGCGTAACTTTCATGTAAAATGTTAAACATAGCCGTGGACTCACAGGCACAGAGTCTGTGGCTTATTATAATATTTAAGTTTATTTAAACTTTTGCATTATTTATTTTTGTTTTATTTATTAATCATATTTATTTATTCATTTTAAGTTAAATTGATATGATGTCTCGATAATTAAATCGATGCCTCCTCGATTTAATTAGTGCAGACTGTGTACTGTAGAGTTTCTGTAGAGTTGTGTGTGCACATGATGGTGTTAAATATTAAAGCAAAAACTTCTCTATTCACCTCATTATAAAGGAAAAAGACAAAAAATGAACAAAAAAGAAAAACTACTTTAACTTCATTAAAGTGATGAGAGAACTTCAGGCTAAAAATAAACTGGCAGAAATGTACAAATCTGTGTGTGTGTGTGTGTGTGTGTGTGTGTGTGTGTGTGTGCATGCTGGATTAAGACTATAGTGTCCCACATTGTCTCTGTGTCCCCTGTTAGCGGCGCCGCAGTGGATCAGTCTGATAAACGACTCTCAGCTAGACAGTGGCGATCATTTACACTGGGAATGCAGAGCCACCGGCAAGCCCCGCCCCTCTTACCACTGGTTACGCAACGGAGAACCACTCAACACACAGGTACACATATGCACTCACACACACGCACACGCACTCCTTCCTTTTATATGGTTACAGATACAGGCAAAGACAAAAAGATTTTATTTAATGTTTATTTTTATTAATTAATGAGATATAAAATAAGACACAATTTTTATTGTTGTTATATAAAATTGTTTTATAATTTTTTTGTATTTTAGTCATCAGGTCCATCAGTAGCCCCATCACACTCTCTGAGAGACATGGACATTATTCAAAAAATCTTTGTGTGAATGCACAGTAATGCCATTAGAAAGAAAGAAAGAAAGAAAGAAAGAAAAAGAAAGAAAGAAAGAAAGAAAGAAAGAAAGAAAGAAAGAAAGAAAGAAAGAATTTCATTGATTTATTCATTTATT
>JAQMYM010000037.1:24769901-24780872 GCA_030014255.1 Parauchenoglanis ngamensis | reverse complement strand
ATAATAATAATAATAATAATAATAATAATAATTATTATTATTATTATTATTATTATTATTATTATTATTATTATTGGATAAACACACATTGTGGATTTAAAAAGACAAATTTAATGCATTGCTATAAAGACTTCTGGGTTAAAGGGACATCCAGCTAAGTATTGTACTAAATGTGAAAAAAGGCAAATCTTGTCTTTGCTCATTTCACTTTTCAGCACTTTGCTTACAATAGACTTATAACAGAAATGTCTGATTGTCCACAGAGAACGAGCTTACAACAGATTTAATGTGGCGCACTGAGAGCAGCTGCTTTACAGGACGATTAAATTCTCAGCAAGTAAACAGGCCAGTTTGGGGAAAATCGCTGATCCGCTGACGTGAAACGCTTTCAGCTGAACGGGATTTGGCCAACGAGGCTTCCACTGTTAGGGAGATGTAAAAGAGAGGATGATGTTATTGCATGAACATTACTCTGTGATATGGCCTGGTCTGTTTTCTGAGTTGATAGCAAGACAGTCTCGCCCTTACAGAGGCCATGAGGGTGGATCTGAGCCCGAAGCGTGTTGAGGTGACAGTGGGGGAAAGCGTGGTGCTCAGCTGTAAAGCCACACATGACCCGTCGCTCGATATCTCCTTCTTCTGGCAGCTCAACAACCAGCTACTGGACACCCAACAAGACGACGGCCATTTTGAGTACATCAGAACAGTAAGGACTTCTCTCTGTCCACTGTGACGTTAATGCTAACGGAGATCTGGGGATGTTTTGATATATTCATGCTTGATAAGCTTTCTGTCTTCCATTACCTGTAGATAATATGAATAACAAAAAGAAGAACAAATCTGTTATTTCACTGAGATAGAGGTACATTTAAGAATATAGTTCAGAATAATGTGTGTTATATCAAAGCACTGCTGAGTGCTGCGCTCTGATTGGTCAGAAGGTGGTGATTAATTCTCTATAACAGCAGCTCTGACAGCAGCGCAGCTTTATATTAATGCGCGCGCTCTGATACGTTTTTGCTTCTATAGTAACAGTTCATTCACAGGGACGTGTAAAGAGCACGCGCCACTGATAATAAATGGATAAAATAACTGTCAGTGTGGTGAAGTTTCCTGTAAGGTGTGTGTGTATCCTGTATGAAGGAGTGTCCAGAGTGAGCGCTGTGTAACAGGCAGAGGTAAAGATGGAACTGTAAGGGTTCCACATCTCCAGCACAGAGGAGTTTACACTGCACTGCGCTCTCACTCACATCACACGCTGCCATTTTGTGTTTTATTAACTTGTAGAAAGAGAATAAAGAGAGGCTGCTGAGGGAACGACTGTTTATAACTGCTATAACGTAAGTGACAACAGGAACGCAGTTATTTCACTGACATTCCACAACATTAAATGTAACAATAAATGGACAAAATGTATGACATATCGTTCTTTAATAAGTAAAAAAATTTAATTGTTGGCAATTTTCTGGGGTATAAAAGGAATAAAACATGCTGTTATAGGATCATAATCAACTTCAGGGTGGTAAAATTAATGCTTAAAAAAATTAAAAAATATATAAAAGTGTTTTATTCGGTTCTTAACGTTCTGAAACATCGCTTGTGCCAACTTCCAGTTTGGGATTTTGGGTCCCAACCAGTCAGCACCTCAAATTCAAACAGCACACATTATCTTTCTGGAGGTATGCATATCAGTGATTACCCATAATACCCTTCTCTGCATCTCAGCACAAATATCACATGCACTGAATAATGCATTGTGTGTCATGTGTGTCGTTACACATGAATAAGTCTTATATGTTCAGTATCACCGATGACATTTACATGTGGAGGACCTGGAACTGCTGTATGTTCCACTTTTTTATAAAATAACAGGACGGAAATATTGAAAGTGAAATATTTATAACAAGATATCTGATCTATAACAAAATATCTGAATATTGAACAAAAGATATGAGTGAAACACCATCTAACATGGATGAAATGAGAAGCAGCAGTAGGTAAAGAGCTCATAGTTTGTGTTAGTCGTCTAATTTGTGGGTGACAGATTCTTTTTCTTCATTCACAAAAAAAATTGTCACCAGATTCCTCTCAATTTCTCATCTTTACGTTCTTGTTAGCATGTAGCACCAGATCCTGCTCGAGCTCAAGTGAGAATCGATGGTTTAAAAGGTCAGCCAGGCCCATGTGTCACCCGAGATTAAAGACCCGGTGTGAAGCATATTATCATGTTTCTCAGAGCCGTAGGCATCTGACAGAGAGCCCATGGTTTGGTATGAAGGAACATAGGAGCACCAGTGAACATCACGCTCCTCTAAACGTTCAGAGTCATACAAGGAGAAATGTCGCAGATAGCTTTGTTTCTTGAGTGGCATTTTGGTGGTCGCAGTCTCTCCATTGCTGTGTATAGTGATGGAGCTCTTATTTACATCGGCTTTGTATACTGAGGCATAGAGACATAGTGGTGCAGTGGATAGTTTTGTCTTCTCACAGCTCCAGGGTCTCACATGTTCTCCCAGGGTCTGCTTGGGTTCTTCAGCTTCTCAAGTTTTGTTACACCTCATGAAACATGCTTGTAGGTGGATTGGCTATGCTGAATTACCCCCAGGTGTGAATGTGATTGTAACTGGTATCACATCCAGGGTGTATTCCCACCTGATGCCTAGAATTCCCAGGATATACTTCGGATCGACCATCACCCTGACCAAGATAAAGCGCTAAAGAAGAGAGATGCTTCCTTTAATGGTTCCTTTAAAGGTTCTAGCTAAGTAACTTCTTAGAGTTTTAAGCGAAATCTTTAAACTCTCCACTGGATCAACTGTAAGTCATTTGTTTATTTTGTGGAATGTAACAGAGCTCAACAACTGGTGGAAATCCAACTGGTTTGGATTTCAGCGAATCTAAGCATTAAAAATATACTGTAGCATATTTTCAGCAACTCTGTTTTTCTAAACATGATCCAGCGTGGCTAATGTCTCAGCTATTCCAAATCGCATGTGTTTATATATTTATTTATCTGAAGACTCATCAGGAAAGGGAAGAGTTTTTACTGAGCTTTACAGACTTTTTATTTTATTCTGCCTCCTGGTCTGATTTGTTAACAGACAACATGGATTGATAAAAATAAAACTTATGAAAGCAGAATGTTTAAAGCATGAGAAGTGTATGTTTATTCTCAACTTCAAGGTAAAAACAGACATCTCATCATAAGCCATAAACTAATCGCAAATGATGAATCAATAAAAAGTTTCTCGTTTTGGCACGCAGTCATGTTAGTCACAAATCTGGACTTTTTTATAAAAGGAACTATATGTACCTAAACCTTCATGAATTTTAGCTGCATGCCCCTGGTATAACTGTGTGTTATAAGTGTAATGTAAACGTATGAGTTGTTTTGCCTGGAACAGTTTTATTTTATCAGTGCAGCACGACTCATGCAAGTCACACAACAGCCGCTGTGCCTCATCACGTCTCCAATCACGTTAAAAATCTCCAATGACTTTCTAACTGGCATTTATCCCTCATCAGTGTCAGGCAGGACTGATGCAGTTCAGCTCAAACTGACTCGTATCCTTTATATATCCGATTAGAGCCACTGTTCAGCCCCGATACAGGTGTTAATACCAGCACTTATCATTTCTCAGCCATGGAGCAGCCAGACACATTGCTGATTGGGTTCTGAGCTGTAAAAAAAATGGTCCATGGGACACTTTTGGAAATTGCACTGTGGCAGAAATTACATTATGATGATGAACAGCACAAAGAACAAAGGAGCAACTCCTGGCTGGTCAGTATGTACTGAACTGTGACTTTAATTTTTAATTTCTGATATTATCCTGTGAACTGCTAAATGTAAAGTTTTATACTGCTTTATATGAACTTGAGTGAAAAGAAATGCCTGCATTAGGTTTTCTTATGTACACTCAGTTAACCAAGAACTTTATACAACATTCAGTAATCTGCACCAAAATAATAATCCTGCAACCTTCTGTAAACTCCTGCTGTTATAAAGATTTCCTTCACAATGTTCTTTGTATATTTAGATGCTAACATTATGGAAATGTTATTAGTGTTAATGGTCCTATAAACAGTGTAGCAGCCATGTTATAAAAGTTTTTATGTGTTATGTAAGAATATCATTAAAAAAAGCTGCAGTAAATCTGACAAATTTTCTAAAGAAGATATTCTACTAACCTAAAATAGTTAAATGGACAGACTTGCCTACATAGCCATAGCCTTAAATACAAATAAGAAGTAATAAATAGCTATCAGGGTGTCATGGTGGAGGTGTTGTTTCCTTACAGCTCCAGAGTTCAATCCTAAGGTTATTCTGGGTTAGTGTGGGTTCCCTCTGAATTCTCCACTTTCATCCAAAATGTACCTGTAGGTGGGCCAGCTACACTAAATTACCCACTGAGTGTGAATGAGTCCCATCCATGCTGTATTTGTACCTCACACCCAGTGTTCCTGGGATAGACGCCGGATCCACTGCCGCCCTGAGGGGAGAAAGCACCTGCCGGAGATGGAAAAACCAGCCTGATTTTTTAAAGTCAGTTTTGGATTTTTACCTTGCTAGCATCAGTTGAGATGTACACAGCTTCTGACTGATATGCTGTAATTTTAATGAGCCCCGGTGCTAAACAGCTGCCTCAGGACATTAAATTACACAGAGTTTCATCTTCATTTCCACACAGCAGAGTCAGGGGAGAGTAATAGCGCAATCAGACTGGGAATCTTGTACAGAGAACTGATTCAGGCAGTAAAATCAGCTCATTCCTCAGGTGTCATAAAGGTCTTTTGTCTCGTTGTGTGAACATGTCTTTATCCTGTTCTCCCTCTATTCAGCAGTCTTCCACAATGGATCTGATGATCAGAAACATCCTCCTGAAGCATGCTGGGAAATATGGCTGCCGGGTTCAGACGAGTGCTGACACGGTCCTAGCTGAAGCTGAGCTGCTCGTCAGAGGTGAGCTTGTTATCCGGTATAAGATCTCAATGTGTTAATGGCTGAAGGCAAAACACTTAGCACTTAAAAGGTCCAGAAGCAGCAGAGGAGCTGTGTGAGGCGACTCGAGCCTGGAGCAAATACACAGCAATGATTAATAAAGGCTAACAGCTGGCATTGTGTAGGAGACAAGAGCGTATCATCAGCATCAGCGCACCAATGATTATAGCGCTTTTATTATCACTGCTTCTTAAAGAACACGGAGCATGGATTCACAATTACTTATCTATCAAAACTTTTTTTGGTTTTGCCAATCTCTTATCTAATTTTTTACATGAACTTTGCTAATTATTGTCTTTCACAGTCAAACAGGTATAGAGTGTATTATGTGGTGGATGTGGATGTTTTTATAGCGTTATCACGCCTAATAGACAGAATATTAATTTTGTGCACATTCTGATGACAGAACTGTAATGGTGCGTGATGTTCAGCTGCTCATAACTTCACGCTTGTCTGCGTTTCTTTTCATTCACAGCCTTCCAGGTGTTACATGAACTAAGAGCATTCAGAATTTATCTCACTGTTAGTGAGCTTGTGTTCATTATGTCTTCATCTCATGGGCAAACATTTTAATTTTTTTTACTTTTTCACGCTTTTACAAGGCAAGCACAGGTGGATTCCTCCTGCAGGTTTTTAAAATAAAATACAAAAGCATAATTATGTCAAGCTCCAGACATATGTAAGCAGTTTATACCTCCATGACCATGATTCCTGCCTCCTGAAGGCTCAGACAGTAAAGCCCTTTTACACAGCTTTTATGCTTAAAATATAAGCTGCTGCTGCCATGCACGAAGCCAATGCATGCAGAATATTAATGTGCACAAATGCTAATGCACCTTCAACTCAATGCTTTAATGTACCTTTTTCAGAATATTTGGTTACACTGGGTGCAGGTAATTCTCAGATTCTCAGTCATGGTCCTTTTTTTTGCGGCATTTACAGATTACAAGTCTGAGGTAAACATATGCTTGGAAGCTTCACACAGGATAAAGAGCTGGATGTAATCAGGGCTAACAGCTGAGAGAGAGAGAGAGAGAGAGAGAGAGAGAGAGAGAGACAGAGAGGGAGAATAAAAACAGAAACAAAGCAATGGCCTTTGTGTTTTTAATGAGCATGAAGTTCTTGGCGAGTGATTGCTGTTATTCTGAACCCTGCTGTAGTCTCCATGCATTTGTTTCTTTGTTTTCTCAGATATTACAGCTAGGAAATGAAATCCATCCTCATGTTCACCACTTCTCATCCTACATGCCTGCTTGTGCAAATCACATCTGCAAAGATAAACCTTCTTAATATTAATAAAAGTAACATAATAATTAGAATAATAAGAAAGGGATAAAACATGGTGAGGCAAAATAGCATTAAAATAACCAGTGAGGTGAAGAATTACTGTTACCTCAATGTTGGTTATTATTTTTCTAACAGTCCATTCAAAAGTATTCTATTCCACAAAATAATTTTTATAACACATCAATTTACTAAATAATCATACACATCATACTTTTTCCTGATCCATTTATAGTTACATTTAATATCCATGTCATGTCATGTTATAGCAGCTATAAACAGTCGTTGCTTCACTAGCCTCTCGTTTTCTTCAGTCACCTTGACCATATCAATGATTATGTAATTGTCTTTGCTAAATAACACATTTTTAATCAGTTTATTTTTAGGTTAGATTATGTGGAGTGTCCACTGCACAAGTCCCTGTGAATGATTTGTTCAAAATAAGACAAAGTAAGAAAGAAAATAAAAGGAACAGGATTTTAAGGAAATTTTGCAAAGGCACGTTTTGACATGTGTGATTGATCTGGTCATGGTTGTTTGTTTTGTTTAATTGTTTGTTTGATTTTTCTTTGTTTTTTGCTGTGTGTGTTGTGTTTGATTGTGTTTACGTCAAGGTCCCCCAGGACCTCCTGGAGTGGTGATCGTGGAGGAGATCACAGACACAACAGCCACATTGTCCTGGAGCCATGGTATAGACAATCACAGTCCCATCAGCACCTACAACCTGCAGGCTCGCAGCCCGTTCTCCTTGGGCTGGCAGACAGTCAAGACAGGTAATCAATATAGAGACAAACGTGTGTGTGTGTGTGTGTGTGTATAGGTGTTTTTACATTCTGAAACTGAGAGGAGAGTATGTGGAGATGAGAATCTTAACTGTTGTGAATTCTGCATTATGAAAGGCATAACTATATACTCATAATGTTCCTTTTCTAATCTCCAGCCTGTACCGATCTTAATGAGTGGAAATATTCTCTAATTACTCACCACTGGCTCTCTGAACATCACTGCTGATCCTCTGTCACCTTTTCTCCTTTTACCTCTGTGCAAGCTCATTGGCCTTCTATTAAATGTCTGTTGTGCTTGAAGTAAATGTCATTGGTTTAAATCATTTGCCAAATTAACTCCTGGGTTATTACTAAATTAACCTTCCTGCTCCTCAGAAATTATAACAGTCCTCTTATTTTGGGAGTAATTTAGGACATAATGGAGTCCTCCAACATGTCTTTTTAATCGGCCAGTAAGGAGTTAAATCACTTTATTTCGTGTACCTAAATGCTAAAACCTCTTGTAATTCTCCCATAAATGTTAAAGTAGCTTTATAAGTACCTTTTTTTCCACTTATTCAATCTGTTCAAATCGCAGCTACCAGATAAGTAGAACTGCTCGAGTGATGTGTAATGGTGTGTGTGTGTGTGTGTGTGTGTCTGTGTGTGTGTGTGTGTGTGTGTGGATGAAACACTTAATTTCTTCATTGTGTGTTTGTGTTTGGAGATGAGTAGAGCTGAGCGAATCCTGAGCACCGAGTGAGAAATTAGTGAGAGGAGGGGGAAATGGGGCTTCGTCATTGTTCGCTCTCCTGCAAACATTGTTATCGGCTCATGTTTGAGAGGACGAGGGTTGAGAGGAGCCTCACTTTAAAGTGCATTAGTTGATGAAAGCCTGCAGACCCTTTATATAGAGATATGAGAGGGAGAAAGTGGTATTTAGGTGTGAATATGTCCATGTGGTAATTGTAGTAGGGTGGAAAAAATGTTCATACTCCTATTTCTGGTTTAATAATGTTTTCTTGAAGGATTAGCTTTTCACTTGGGCAATTTAGGGCAGTTTGGTGAAACCGGATGACTGGAACTAAGAATTAGGTTTCACAGGTTATAAACCAGACAACACAAGGGCAAGATGGACTGAATCTATGGCGAAAGAAAGAGTGGATCATCATTGCAGGCCATCCACAGAAGGGTTTACTCTGTAATGCCAGGAGAGGGTGGGTTCACACTGTTTGGAGGAAAGGCTGTGAACAGACAGCCACTAGGAGGCAAGGCTGTATAAACACTCAGGAGACCACAAAAACTCAAAAAAAGATTTGTGGGAATATCTTGTCTGATTTTAAAAAATTAATCTCCAAACTGGGTTCCTGTGATTTAAGAGTGGACCTATCACTGGTGAGAGTTTGGCATTACAGGCTACACATGCTCAGGACTATTGACATTCTGGGAGCCAAACAAGGGTTCTTGGTTCTTGGTTCTTGGCAAAGTGATGGAGCAATGGTACTTAAGTCCAGCAAGGCTAGAGCAATAACATGGGAACAGTGGTACACAAGATCAATAAGGCTGGAGCAGTTGTACCTGAGAATTTTAAGGCTGGAGCAGTGGTATCTGAGACCTTTCTGGTGGTTTACAAGGACATATGAAAAAGGATGTGTACAGTTATTCTTTCATCATGGGCTCAACTCTGTAGAACTGCTACCAAGCAACAACGTCCTTTGATCACAGATTCTGTAGCACACGGTTATCTTGTGAAGTGGAGGAGAAGGAAACCAGGAAGCAGGAAGACTCTGATGGGTGACAAATGCGAAAGAATTATGTTGTAATTTACAGTGTCAAAAGTAACACTGATACCAAGAACAATATGAATGTTGTTTTGTCTCATTTTCTAAAAATAGGAGGATATTGCTCATTCAAAAAAACAGACTTGGCAGCCAGCAGTTTCACAGAATCCTCTGGAAGCACCCAACTGATTGGCCTGAACTGAATTTTTCACTGTATAATATGGCACCAGAATTTGAAATAACTGGCATAACGGTAGAAATTCTGACTTTTTGGTTTCAATGGTGATTGAAAGTTTGTGACCCTTTTAGAATTTTTTTAATTTCTGCTTAAATGTGGCCTAAAACATTATCAGATTTTCACACTTGTCCTTAAAGCAAATAGAGAGAACCCACTTAAACAAATGAGACACAAATATTATACTTGGTCATTTATTTATTGAGGAAAATTATCCAATATTACACATTTGTGAATGGCAAAAGTATGTGAACCTCTTGTGCAGCAATAACTGCAGCTAAACTTTTGCAGTAACTGTTGATCAGTCCTGCACATCAGCTTTGAGGAATTTTGTCCCATTCCTCTGTACAGAACAGATTCAACTCTGGGATGTTGCTGTGTTTCCTTACATGAACTGCTCACACAACATTTCTATTGGATTAAGGTCAGGACTTTCACTTGGCCATTGTAGGTCAGTGTTCTCCTGATGGTGGAGTCATGAACATTAACCAACGTGAGAGAAGCCTTTAGTTGTTTAGAAGTTACTTTAGGTTTCTCGGAGACCTTGTGGACTATTACACGCCTTGCTCTTGGCATGATCTTTGTTGGTCTCCACTCCTGGAGAGGATAACAATGATCTTTAGTTTCCTCCATCTGTCTGACTGTGTATTGGAGGAGTTCAAACTCTTTACAGATGGTTTTGTAACCTTTTCCAGTCTGATGAGCATCAACAAGTCTTTTTCTGAAGTCCAAGATACACTTTCACAAACCATGATACACTTCCACTAATGTGTTGTGAAGATCAGACTTTAATAGAGCCCTGTTCTGTAAATAAAACAGGATGCTCACTCAACACCTGACCGTAATTTCATCCTCCAATTTACTTCTAATCTTAGAGGTGTGCATACTTTTGCCACTCACAGACGTAATATTGAGTCATTTTCCTCAATAATTAAATGACCAAGTACAATATTTTAGTCTCAATTATTAAATTGGGTTCTCTTTATCTACTTTGAGGGCTTGTGTGAAAATCTTATGATGTTTTAGGTCATATTTATGCAAAAATATAGAAAATTCTAAGGGGTTCATAGCCTTTGAGCACCACTGTAAATAACCTATAGCAAGTGAGACGTGGCAGTAGACAGACAGGAAACTGAATTTGATTTAGCAATGAGTTCTAAGATAGAAAAAGGAACAGCTGGGACAAAGTATATCAAATTTGTCAGAGATTTAAGTGAAGTGTGTCTTGTCACTGATAAGAAGGTGGGTTGGTAGGGAAGTGTGGAATGGGATTATTAGTCTTGTCTTATAAAAATTAAGAAATTGATCCCATATACACCAGCTGATGGGTGATGAAGGAGGATTTCTTTATTATTCTGAAAGGAAGTAATGGGTCTACCACAACACTCCCCAATAACAGCAGAAAAGAAAAGTGAGAGTTATTTAGTGGCAACAGTAAAGCCAATTGTCTCATACAGAAGATCCAGATACAAAACTTTGGAATTTAAACTCTTATCTCAAGGATAATTACTAGAAATATCTATTATAGACTTTACTGCAGCAAGACCATTAGAAAATGTCAGAGAAAAAATTAGTAATGAGATTGTATGAGGTGAGACAGTTTAGTGATAAAAGTAGAATGAAGAAGGCTGAAGAGAGGTAGAAAAGGAAAAAATGAAGCGGATGACTGGGGTATATAGCAAGATTGAATTTACTGAGTGATCAGAAAGCTCCTCTAGAGTGTGTGTTCGGCCCTGAATAAAAGTAAACAAAAAACCCTAGTGTCAGCATATCATGCAGGAAATTAACAAATGATGGTTAAAACCAGCTACCCTGAGGGCCGCATGATCCTTCCATCCATCCATCCATCCATTATCTATAGCGCTTTATCCGTCTGGGTCGCGGGGAAGCTGGAGCCAATCCCAG
>JAQMYM010000037.1:24744997-24760980 GCA_030014255.1 Parauchenoglanis ngamensis | reverse complement strand
AGAGAGAGAGAGAGAGAGAGAGAGAGAGAGAGAGAGACAGAGAGAGAGAGTGAGAGAGAGAGAGACAGACTGACAGAGAGAGAGAGAGAGAGAGAGACAGAGAGAGATGCGGCGAGAGCGATAGCAGGAGTATTTCAGTGTGTACGAATTGGTTGAATTGTTTTGTTGTGTGTTTATATATTTAGCATCTATGTTTAACAGGATTTTTGCCTGTGTGTGTGTGTGTGTGTGTGTGTGTGTGTGTGTGTGCGCGTGTGCCTGCGTATGTGGTCTGAATAAAGAAAGATTATCTAATAAAAGGGAACAGCGCCATTGTGTCCTCAGGAAGAGGAATCATCACCCTTCACCGCTGCAGGATATTACACGCTCAGCTATTACGCTATTCATGCAAAATGCATGACAGTTATTTAAACTAAATGATGTAATGTTAGACAGCATTAGCAGACTTTTTTTCTTTTTCTCATCATCATGCCTCTCTCACTCTCCCTCTATCTCTCTGAATGAAGCCGGGACTCAGAGTGCTTTTTCATCTTCTAACAGGTGAACTACTGGAGGGACTCGGAGCAGGAGGAGGCAGGGAAGAAGAAGAGAACTTTGGGAAATGAGACGGTCATGTTGATTTCAGGACTGGAGGGGAACTCGCAGTACCACATCACAGTGAAGGGCTTCAACAGCATCGGGCAAGGACCACCAAGTGTATCCATTCGAACCAGCACCAAGAAGAACCGTGAGTACTCAAAATACCACTATCCCAAGCACAGAGAACACACACACACCATGTTGAGTCAAACTGAGGTGATTGAGTGGAGTGGAAATTTTTCACTGGTTTCTGTATCTAGCCAAGTTACAAATTTCAAAAGTCACACCTTTCAAAGCCAGTGAGCACTCAGAGCAAACCTTCCCACTTTGGAAAGTTAGTCATCGGCATTAAAAAATGTCGCTCAGGCGGAATGTGCTGATGTAACTGATGGACCCCTCATTAGAGATCAGCTTCAGAATCATACAAGGTAAATCCTACATGCTGTATGCGAGTGCCGAGAACAGAAAACACTTTGAATGTGGAGACATCAGGAATGAAAGGCTCATCTGACCACACAAAGCACAGATTAGTGAGGAAGCAGAGCTGAGTGGTGTGAGGGTGATGGAGAACCCTAAACAAGCAGCAGGAAAGGGAGCACCAGACAGACTGAGGTCAGTGCAGAGGACGTGGCTTCAGCGCAACCTGCTGCTGGTGACACTGGAGGACACTGGTGCTGGAGGAACAGGCAGGAGACAGTAGTGGTCCAGAACATGAAGCAGATTCTGCTGAGATCCAGGATTCATCGCTGGAGGACAGTATAGTTGATGGATTTGGCACCCAGAGTGGAGACATGGTGGAAGAAAATGGAGGTAGTGCTATGCTAATGGAGAGTAATAATGTAGCAATAGAGAATGTTGGTGCAAGTAACATACATAATAGGAATGATGGCAGGGAATGCTGCTGTGGTAAAGAAGAGTGCTGGTACAGCCATGAACAATGATAGTTTGTAGGCATGAAACGATATATTGAGCATTGATAAATCACAATACAAATTTATGATGATTCGAATCAATGGAAATAAAAAATTTACTGTGATTAATTGCACAGTTCTTCCTAGCTGTAATTGCATTTAGACAGCAGAGGGCACAATAACATACACTAGCTGGAATACATGTGACATCACCATAGGTTGAAGTAACACAGCTCTAATCACAGAACTGAATAGACCTAATGCTGTAAAGAAACAGATCTAAAATGGGAAAGAGCTTTTGTGCGATTGACTTTACAAAGAGCTTTAACAAGATATCAGAGCGCTCTCTCTCTCTACAGACTGCTGAAAACCAAAGGAATGAGAAACAAATGCATGGAGTTGTTTTGTGTTTAAGCTGACTACAGACTTGTACATAAATACAGAAATGTTTATAATTATTAAGAAAATACTTGTTTTTGACTTCTGTAATTTTTAATAAAGGAATATTTTAGTTAATGGGCTATTATATTTTACTACAACCTTTACAAAGGTTTGGAAATAATTATTGTTAGTTATTAAGAAAATAAAAAATAACAAAAGTATATATTTTAATTTAACAAAAGGAATATTAAAGTTGATTAAGAATAGGAAAATAAATGTTGCATTTTTTGGTTCTGTCAAACCAAAATTTAATTGTGAACCCAAAATCATGAATCAAATCAAACGATAAATTGGGTGAATCGTTACATGCCTAGTAGTTTAATAATGGGGCAGCTGGTGCAGCTACAGAAAACACAGGTATGACTCTGAAGAACACTGTGGTGGTGGTTAAAGAGAGCAGTAACATGACTAGGGAGAACACTGGAAATGTCATGAAGGTGGTGTGGTTATTGGAACATTTATGGAGATTGCTGATATTGCTGATATAAATAGATCATACTAATATGAGAATATTTTGTAAGCTATACTATTTATGTCTGTGGATGTGGGTACAGCACATGCATGTGGAGGCATGGAATAGCTCCAACATTGCTGCTGTGAAGAAAAAGAGTAATGCTGCTCTTTTAATGTACTCTTTAGATGAGATGATTCATTTCCTAGATGAGAATTTTGGAAATGTTGTGGACATCACTGATTTCTTCCTAGATACAGATAAATTTTTAATATCAGAATCAAAGCTAGAAAAAATGCTACTTTGGCAGAACTGAGCAAAGAAAAGTGATATTTCTTATTTAAAAAATGGCATTACATGGGTATTCCCCTCTTTTCCTCTTCTTATTCCTTCTTATGGAGAAGCTGAAAGCTTTTAACATTAATGTGGGCAGAGATAGAAATAAAGGAGCTGTAGTCAGAACTTATTAAACATAAAAGCATTGATGCACTCTTTTTTAACACGACACACATAGAGAGAAAGAAAATGAGACAGTTTGGGCAATGTAGTAGGAAGACCAACTCTTTCCCAGTCATGGGATTAAGGGACTACTTACTGGAGCAGCAGTTTTATTTTCAGAAAGGTTAAGAGCAACTATCACACAGAGTATTGAATTAGAGCAGGGTCGAGTTTTCAATTTTTATTTGTTTTTATTTCAAGTTTTATTTGTATGGTGATTTTAACAACAAACATGGTCACAAAGCAGCTTCACAGAAGTATATAAATTCTAAATATAAACTTCTGAATTTATAAATGTATCTATATATCTCCCTAATGAGCAGCCTGTGGCAACACTGGAGAGGAAAAACTGCCTGAGACAACAGGAGGAAGAAACCTTGAGAGGAACCTGACTCAAAAGGGACCCCATCCTCATCTGGGTGGCACTGGATAGTGCACTTACAACTAACACACTTCTGTAACTGTGTGTTATATGGACAAAAAGTTACATAATTCAGTATAGTTTTAACTGTATTGAAAATCACCGTACATGCAAAAGCAATAACAAAGAAAAAGTTACAAATATAATTCCAATGAAGTGTTAGAGGTGAAATAATGAAATAATTACTAAGAACCACACAGGGAAAAGAAATTCTCTAGAAGTAAAGGCGGCAGCACTGGGTTCCTACATTCATGAGCATTCTAATGGCTTCCTCATCAGAGCCAAATCTCTAACATCAAAGACTCTGATGCTCCAACCTCCCACTTTTTCAGCCTAGAATGGAGAACCAGACCTCAAAATCAGATGATGTTCCTAAAGCACACAGAGGGAGCAACAACCACAACACTAGTAGATATGAGTAAGACTGCAGTGAACTTTTATAAAGAACTGTACCATGCAGATGTCACTGACCCACAGTGCAGGAATTACTGATGGAGCTACCAAAAGTGCGGAAAGAAGAGTAGGAAACCAAGAACTAGCTATTGTGGTACAGCAGATATCCACTGGATGAGCACCAGGCAATGTCGGACTCCCAACTGAATTTAACAAACACTTCTGACAAACAGTAGAATCAGATTAGTATGAAGTCTTTAAATAGTCTACATTTCACTGGGAAATTAGCCACCAGTTGCACACAGGCAGTTTTATCACTCCTTCCAAAAAAGTGTCTTAGCTGTTTAAAATGTAGTCCTGTGGCACTTCTATGTGAAGACTACAATATCCTATCAATATAGCTGTCAAATAGACTAAAAGAACACATTAGTAAATGCAAGTTAGACATACTGTGTGCAAAATGACTGATCTATTTATATTCAGCATTTAAGTTCTGGGATTTTTATCCAAGTCAAAAGCTTTTGACAGAGTAGATCGCACATATCTTTTTAATACACTAGATGCTTTTGGGATAGATACAAATTTTTTTCAACCATGGATTAAACTTTTATATTCTGGGGCTTGCATTATGCTCAAGGTTGAGTGAAGACTTTCAGAATGCAGCGGGGGAGCAAGACAATGATGTCTGTAATCCAGGCAACTGTACATTCAGCCATTAGACCTTTACTATGTCAATTAAAAAACAACATGTAGAGCTTATCAGTGTGTGGACTACAGGAGATGGGGTACTGTTAGCTTATGTAGATGATATAATGAGAATGTCATTATGAAACAGGAAGATGTTCTTACTTACAGTCTAGTTGTGTGTCAAGGGTTCCTCTGCTGGAGTGAACTGTAGTAAGTGTGAAAGTTTTATTGCAGGACAGCGGCGAGGAAAAGAGCATCTCAAACTACCAGAAAATGCAAAAAGAGTGGGAGTAAAACACTTAGATGTTTTCTTAGAAGAAGATTACCTGCAAAAATGAGAGTGGTGAAGTTAGGTGCTAATTGGGTCCTGCCCCAGCTGTCCTAAAGGAGAGGGTTCTGGTCACCAATCGTTTGATCGCCTCCATGCTGTAGCACAAGATCACAGACCTCAAACCACCAGAGACACTAATCAGAAAGATTCAGAGGAGAGCAGTGGACTGTTTCTGAGATGGACAACCCTGGACAAAAGCCCCTGTCCTATTCCTGGCACTACAGGATGAAGGTCAAGGCCTAATAGACCTGTCCAGTCGCGTAAAGGCTTTTCCCTTTATAAAAAAAAAAACAAAAACAAAATAGCAGCAGTGAAACACTGAACCCAGAAGTGATGCTAAAGACCTTACTGAAGGCCAGACTCGGACCTGCAGGACTGCTGTAAGGTTAGATGTGGGGCGAGGTTTTAACTGCTGTTTAAAAAGAGTCAATGATCTTACTCTTTTAATTGAAGCAGTCTTTCCTATGCAAAATGATTTAACAGATAATAATAATGTTTTTGAATAAGATTATTATACAAAAAAAGTCAAGTCTCTCTCGATCCTTCTCCAGCTCCTAGTCATCCACCAGCCAATGTGATGTGGATTCAGGAGGGGAATAATGTCTCCTTATCCTGGGACCCAGTGAAGGCTCTGGCCAATGAGTCGGACGTTATCGGCTATAGGGTGCGACACATACACGCAAACACACGCAGACACACATATTTGTATATGGTGGTGTTTGTTATGAACTCTGGTTGATTTTTTCAGGTATTATTACGTCAGGAGGGGCGTGGTCACAGTCAGGTCATGAGGACCCCGAACACGGCTGCCATCCTCACACTACCTGAAGGAGGAACTTATATTATTGAAGTGTGTGCTATCAGTGAAGGTGGCGAAGGAGCCGCCAGCTCTCAAATCAGAGTTCTCACTTCCTCAGGTGCTTGTCCCCTTCCCTAAACACTGGGTCACGTGACCTCTAACTACCTTAATATCTCATTAATGAACAATAATGTTAAGCAGTGTAGTGTGTGTTTTCATAAATATTTCTTTATATGACTGAAAATATCTTATATTTATATAACTAAATATCTGAAAAGAAAATGTGCTGCATTGCATAAATAACTATTAAACACTGTGTGTGTTGCTGTTATGATAAAATACTGTGATGGGGTGATATGATCCATTTGATCTATTTATAGTTACATTTAATGTTGGTAAAACAGGTTAGTTCCTGTTGTCCTCAGCCTCTTTTTATTCTCCCTCTACAAGTTAATAACACAAAAAATAGCAGCGTGTAATGTGAGTGAGAAAGCGCAGTGCAGTGTAAACTCCTCTGTCCTGAAGATGTGGAACCCTTACAGTTCCAGCTTTACCTCACAGCATTACACAGTGCTCACACTGGAGACTCCTTCATACAGGACACACACACACACACACAGCACTCAAAGGAAACTTCATCATATCAATTATGTAATGATAATAATAATATAATAGAACAAGTGCATTAATATAAAGCTGTGATGTGCACCTGCACTACTGTCAGAGCTGCTGTTATAGAAAACTAATCAACACCTCCTGACCAATGAGAATACAGTACAGTACAATACAACTTAGCAGCGCTGTAATTTAAAATAAATCATGAAAAGTTATATTGTTTAAGGAGAGACGTAGGTCAATAGCGCCTCCATTTGTAAGCAGTGAAGAAGACATGAAGGTTAATTGAGTTAGGAAAGCCACAGCTGTACTTCAGCTTAATGTCTCTTTAATTAGCTTTTCTGCACACACACACCTACACTGCAGAAAAACCAATTAAAGCTAATGTGACAGGATAAATTTAAAGTGTATATGGACAATAGACTTAACAAGCCTTTGAGGGGGGAAAAAAGACTTTATTTGCCAACTTGCAAATAGTTCTTGGAGTTTAACTTTCAGCAGATATTTCTGATAAAATTACAATCCACCATGCTCACATTAAGAGCAGTTTAAAAATCTAAACTCTCAGGGATGTGAGTGTTTCAGTGATCTCTCTGTCATTCTGTAGGTGTGAGGGCGAAAAGTCAGCAGCATTCTGTGCACAATCTGCCATCAGGCTTCACATGGACTTTTCTTCTCCTGATGGTCTTGATGGTGCCTTCTGCCCCGTGGTGAGGCATCTTCACCATGTAACTCTGCCCCCTGCGTGGAGGGAATGGACTCTCCCTACACCATACAGACTGCCGTGTTGGCCTGAACCATCTCCAGGACGTAGGCGTTGGCCAAGTGCAAGTGCTTCTTTATTCAACCAGGAATCCATCCTTTTTTTGCCACTTACTTCTGTTGCAGTTTTTCTTCTCGTTATCAGTGTAGTATCGTGCATTGTGCAAAGAAAGTCCCTATATTACACAGACTGCTGAACGTTTAACAAATCCAGCCTTCACTGAGCGCCGGGAACACTGAGGACTGAGACTCTTCATCTGACATGTCTCCATCCCTTTAACCCATGGCTGCCTAAACAAGTGAACCCAGTAAAGCTCAGCTTAGATAAGTGCATTGTTTCTTATTCACACATTGAGAAAGACATCAAGATGGAGGACAAGAAGAAGAAAAGAGAAAAAAACAAACAAAAACAACAACAACAAAATGTTTTTATAGTGCAGAGTCTTTCCAGACTTCCTTTTGTACATCATGTTAAGTTAAAAGTGGTGTGTGTGTGGGTGTGTGTGTGTGTGTGTGTGTGTCAGAGGGTTTTCTATGTCATGTGTTTTTGTCAGTTTCTGATGCACATTTAAGGCTGCTGAGGGTCTGGGTGGGTGTGGTCAAAGTAGGTTAGAGGGCGGAGTTTTACCTGTAGTGCCCAAACGCATCATTAGACAAAGAGAAAGAATCTGTGATGTCATGGTGAACGATGAAATAAATGTGACGTATATTTTTCACCAGTGTGTGTCTTCACTCTCTGTTCAGAGGAGAACATTGTCTTTATTTAATGATTGATGTTTTTTCTGTAAAGCTGCTGTGACTTACAGACAGAACAGGAGCAGCCTGTGTAAATGTTTGCAGCGTTACTCCTCCATATAAACTCACATCAGTGTAAGGTTTTATTTTGGCTCCACATCAGATTATTTGCTGTTAAACATTGTAAAGTGAATCATTTTGTATTTCTATAGAAGCGAGCGCAACAGCACCACCAACAGGTGGTAATAAAAGCCACCTGTGAGCAGCGAGGCTGGGGCTGATTGCTTTCTCACCCAGACTGTAGATTCATGCAGCCAATCAGTGACAGCCGTGTCAGGTTATCACACAGAGGGACACGCCCCCTACATCTGGTCTCCATTTACGCTGATATTTTCACTCTATTTATGATCATTAAACACACACTATGTCCCAAGTACACATTACACAAAAGGACAGATGACAGAAGTGTGAGTTTATTGTTTTTAGTTTGAATTTAAACGTTATAGCTTTTCTGATCTGCTGATTTGTCTGGAAGTGTTTGTGTAATAGATTCATCATTATTCATGATGCTGTCGATGAGATCTCATGATATAACACATCTATCAACTCTAATTATTTCATTATCGGGATATTGCTGGATATCACCATCTTCCATCTTCCAAATGTGTTCATGTTTTATACCAAATCAAAAGCCAAAAACACAGGGTTGACAGTTTCATTTTTGTTTAAAAAAAGTCAGTTTTGTTAGACTGTAAGACTGAAATTTGTTAGTTTATTATTCATGCAGTTCTCCAAGTTCAGGTGACTGACTGGATTGCTTTCGTGTGCTTCCAATCTCAGAATCAGCAAAGACCAGATTTTCTCTCAGTCTTATTCTGCATTGCCTGAAGTAGCCGTCAGTGTTGACCCGTTTCTCAAGCCTGCTCACATGTCTCAGTCTCCAGGGGCTGTCAGTCAGAATAAATTCCCTTCCAGTGTAATTAATGCCTGAGTGGAGCTGCCACGACTCGCGCTGAGTGTACTGTTAACGCACTTTCTCCAAATCCCACTCGTCCCCTGGAGTACGGCTGGACACTCCATTAGAACCCACCAGCCGGCTCTGACTCACCTTCCCGACTCTGACTCGACTTCATCCAGGGAAATGTTTATGAAGGCTTTCAGTAATCCAGGCCATGCTGAAATGTCTAATAATAGTGCATCAGTATTAGTAATAGGAAGTCGAAGAATCTTCGAATAGGAAGTCGAACTGAATCTTCCCATCATTCAGTAAAAATAAAGACGTCACAGTGAAATTTAGTTTATACCACTGAATAAATATTCAATTATTGTAATGTAGATTTAGAATGTACATTTATACTCAGGCCTTAAAACATGTCAATCATTTCAGCGTAACTGAGCAGCTAACCTGTAACCTGATTCCAGAAATAAATCCCCATGAGCGCACAGATGCACGTCACACCCTCGTCAACTTAATGCCTAAATTCAGTCGAGTAAAATAAGGTAATTTACACAACAGTATTTTGGACTGAGTGGCTCCCTTTTTCATTTCTTAGTTAATGCCTAATACTTTTTTCAAACCATGAAACTTTCACACATCTGGAATAAAGATGCAGTGATACTCCAGTGGTACGTCATAAGCTCACATTTGCTATTTACATCTTAAATAAGGAGCCTACGCTGCAAATATGATTTCTGAGCAAGGGAAATATCTCAAATATGGAAAAATGTATCTAATATCTCTTATTCTGAGATTATAATAAATCAAATATAAGATTATTCATCTTATTTTAGATGCTTTTTCTCATTCCAAGCTGTCTTTTAATTCTATTGACAGATAATGTTTCTTCTTCCTAATGTCTAGAAATAGGTTTATTAATCTTATGTTTGGTTTAGTGTTATGTCATAGTAAAAACATGAGATAAATATAACTATAGTTAAGATATTTTCACTTGCTAAGATGTTCCTTTTTGCAGTGTAAAGTACAGTGCTTAAGTTAGTTACTATTTGCTTCTATTTGGGATAAGCTGATGGGTGTGGTCAGAGTTACTGTGAGAGAACCTGGTCATGGTCAGAGTTACTGCAGAAGTATTCAGGCATGGTCAGATTGTCTGTGGGTGTGGGTGGGTGTGGTCTGAGTGCCAGTGTAGGGACCTACTTACCCTAAAGGCAACACATAGGCTGAGAACACTGCTGTAAGAACTCATGTACATATTTGCCATGGTTCTGTCTCTCCCTGCCTGTAGATATCCTACATCAAACAGACTAGTGCTGATGAGAACGCAATCCAATGCAGAAAATAAAATTCTAATATAGAGCTGGAGAACCAGAGTTGTTGAGGGGAGTCTCAGGCAGGAGAGCATCTGGGTCATGTCTGATATAATGCAGTGTGCTAAGACCCGGAAGGCAGAGTACTTCTATTATATACCTTTTATTTATACCTTTATTTCCTTATGCATGTTTGAGTGTACATGTGATTTATGTGGATTATAAATCAGTGGCGTAGTCACAGAATATTCACTCCATAATCCCTCGATGGTTATGAAATTGTTTTAATGGATCCATCCCACTACATTCACACTGGACAGTGGACAGTGTAGCTTGTAGTTTGTCTGTTGTCGGTGTTTAGCAAAATTTACTGTTGTTGCTTGTGGGCGAGGCCTTTTGTTTCGTTTATTCATGGTGTTTTCAAATGGGGTCGTGTTTACTGTGTTAATGAGAAGAGTCCATGTGAACTCAGTGAAATAAGTGAAAATTCTCTGAACATTCTCTGTTCATGAGGTATGACGTGTTTGCTGACATTTTCAGAATAGTGGAGACCATGGAAGTACATTTTTCAGTGGATGGCAAGTTAATATATTGTAATTTTATAATATGTCTGAGGAAAATGTTGATATTCCCAACAGCCATATTTTGATTAGGCCTTTCCTAATTTACGTTACACGCTTGTTAGTTTGCTAACTTGTTAATTTTAGTCACGGAGGCTTCTAGACACCGACAGGCGTCAATGTTGCCGTTGCCTAGCAACAGTACTCTCACTAACTATTTGAATGCCAAGCATTTCACGTACACGACTTCCCATGCCGTAATCACGAGATCACGAGTTAGATTTGAAGTGAGTGACAGTACTAGCTATATATACAGCAGCTTCTAAAGCAAACTAGTTAAACACAAATTAAATATTGCACCAATAATTGTTTGTGTGATTTACAAGTTATGTGCTTGTACTTGCCTTATTCTCAGATCTTCTATGTCCTTCCAGTATTTATATTTGTCTTTGTAATGTTTCTATACACATTTTGTGCCTGAAACAGTAAATGGGATTGAAATGCAGGTAGTAAATCTCATTTAAAATGCTGATGTCACTGAAATCACAACTTTGTGTTGCACATGTACATAGAGTGTTGCTTGACGTTTTCTAGTGTAAACTCCAGGTATTGTTGCTTCTGATGGTCTGAGTGTGTTAGCCAGATATCTGTGCCCTGTCTCTGCCTTTAAAACTTGCTCCATTTGCTGTAACCTACAAAATCTCCTGCGCTTCTGAAGCTGCATCAATGCATCACAACACTGCAGCTTATACTGTAGCATGCCTGTGTGTGTGTGTGTGTGTGTGTGTGTGTGTGTTCATGTCAGACCTGTAGACATGCACAATAGTACTGAAGTACTCTCACACATTAATTCTGTTCATCTGGAGAGGTTTTGCATTCTTCTCCTTTTTTTATTAGCATTTCCTTTGTTGGCTCGGCTCTCATGCCAGCACACAGCCGCTAATGTAGTGACCTTTAATTATTCATGCATTACCTGTCGGTGTCTGTGCTTTTGATTTATGCTAATGGATTATGTAACCCACATAGAGAGCGACGTGGCTCAGAGGGGCTGGAGATACAGCATCAGCAATTAGGACACACATTCCCTTGACTTTAGGGATGGAATAGTGCTCTACGGCTAGCCACTTAGCAGAGGGGTGTGAAACAGCTGTCATATCAGCCGGACTAATGCACCCTCAGAGCTGATTAACAATGGAGCAAATGTACAGCCGAGCAGAATGTAAAATCACATGTGTTCTCTCCTCAGCACTGATCAGTCACATCACCGGAGATATTTTAAAACTTTGATGTAGTCATATACCCCAGCTATTAAATATAATAAAAGGTGTGTGGGTGAATTAGCGGCTAAAAGTACACTATATTCTATGTCTTGTAGCTAATGTAATCTGATCTGTTTTCACTGAAAATTCATTATTTCTCAATTAATTTGAAATAGCTGTCAATGATTATAGCCGAACTATTAATATCTGTGTAATAGTACTGATGTATATCGTAATTAAAATCTCAGCTGGAACATCCGATCTACTACAAGATGAGAAATTACACTGAAGACCCCCTACTTTAAGTCTGTAAATCAACATAATGAATCTGCTCAGACAGCTGCAGCGACAAAATGTGTTCATTTCATCAAGCTGTTGAGTTCACGGTGGCGTCTGGTGCACACGTGGTGTTCTGCAGGACGGATTTCAATAAATGGAAAAGATTGGAACAGAACTAAGATACAGACTGACTTAGGAGCCTTTTTTTATAGCTATCAGGACATCAGATAGCTCCATTTCACCTTATTTATTAAGAGTGATGGAGAACATGTGAAACTCAGAGACAGTAACCTGAGCTCAGGATCACGCCAGGGACACTGGAGCTGTGAGGAGACAACGCTAACCACGGCAAATTAATAAAAACAATCTGCATTCACTCATTAAGTAAAAAATAAAACATGATGGGATATGCGGTTACAGGAAAATAATCAACACCAGGGTAGTGTGATGAAACAGAGTTACTGTTAACAGCACATAACCAAGTTTTACCACCAATTAAAATTTTTACATGTTAAATGACACATCATACTTTTTATCCATTTACAGTTACTTTTAATATCTGTCATCATCAATGTAGTGAAGCCCTTTATAAGGAGATGTTTATTTGATATTTATGGAAGGAGTCTCCAGTGTCAGCAATTTGCAGAGGTAAAGCTGTAGGTTTGCCAATGTTTTCAGACCAGAGTTTATGGTTTCTCTGGAGGAAACTGGAGATATCAGATTTCTTAAGAAGTGGTTTAACAACAACAACAACAACAACAACAACAACAGCTGTGACTTTTTGTTTTGTCTTAGTCAGAATTATGTTCTGTCTTAGTCAGAGCGCCATGATGACTGATGATAATTCAGAAGTGCAGATTGTATCAGGTGCAGATGTAGTTGGTCTAATGAAGAGCACCAAGGTATTAAGTTTGTTATAGCCAGTTAGTTTTGGGAGCTGAAACTCATTTCCAGATTAGAACCGAATGCAAAATGCCAATTACTAGGTATCCATAAAAAAAAATTCAGTATCAGTTCTGCTTATTGGTTCTGGGATAACCCTTTATTAAAAAAATATTGTCAAAAAAAACTCCAACAAGCTACTAACAAAGGCTGCATATTTTGAAGCTACGAGAGAATAGGAAAGGCCCCTCTGCCTCTCTCGCCGTAGCACCAACAGCATTTCAAAATAAAACTTCCTGTGGCTCGCTTGCTGTACCTCCAGACGGGATTTCAAAAGAAAGGTATTTTAGAAAGTTTTTAATCTAATATTTTGTGTGTGTGTGTGTGTGTGTATATAAATTTTCATTGCACTTATTTGTTTTAAATTTTTAGATAAAATCTCTTCAATGCAACAATGCAGTCAGCATATAATGCAGATAAAGTTGCAAATAGTCAAAGGTTATATAAACATTTGACCTCTTTTTTTTAACTGTTTTGGAATTGAGTTTGGAATTGAATCAATAAGAACCAAATTTGATAATCAGGATCGGAATAGATAAAATGTGAACAATACCCAACCCTTCATCCAATAGAACAAGTTAAATGTTCTCAGGTTATAAAGCATCCTGGACTAGCATATGGAGTAGCACATAACTGACTCACTAAACATGAACCTTCTTCTGGTTTCCAATGTTTTAACTTCTTTTACTCTGAGCTCAAAATGACATAAACATCATCCAAAATTTTGTGTTAGAAGAGCTGCATTTAGTTCAAACAGGATGTGAGCAGGACATGACCTGGCCTGCTGTAGAGAACGTTCCAGCACATATGGCTAATGTTGAAGGTGGTCATCACCTGACCTTTGGGATGTTAGGCATCTTATTTGATGTGAACTTTCTCCAAGTGTGCCGCTTATTTCAGCCTCACAGTTTAAGTAAATTTGCAGGTCTATTATTTCGCACCTGATGGGTTTACTAATGCACTGACATGACGAGCATAAGGCCTCGCTGTTACCTTTCCAACTTACACAGATATGGAATGTAATTAGGAGAGATCAGAACGGCCATTACAGAGTGTTTCTCCTCAGGGTTTCTAGTCTGCTCAGGAGAAAACAAAGTGAATTGACAAGAAGGTATTGGTGTAAACAATTTAATTTGTCTTTGTCCTTTAAGATTTATTTGTGAATATGCTTCTCTAATGAGGAATCCCAGCAGGAAAGTGCAACCTCATTTTTTGTGAATTATTCAGGAGAATAGCTGAGTTTTTAAAAGGTTCTTCCTACAAATAAGGAATTTCAGCACAACTTTGCTCTTATTTTCAAACTTTCTCCTAAATGCATTTGGTAAACACTGTTTGGTAAATCTCTTCACGATTCACCTAGAGAACAATTCACCTAGACACTTGGAGGGCAGTTTAGCATTGCCAATCCTGGAGAACGTGTGGAACTCCACGCAGAGTAACCCTAGCTCAGGATGGAACCAGGTTCTGGATACCATTGTACCGGTCTGAAAACAGTGATGTGGGGATTTTACACATAGTTATAATGAAATCTTTCACAATTCTCAGCTGAATATTGAATTTGAATGGGAAGATATAAAACGTTTGCAGTCATGCAGATAAAAAGCTGCATTAATTACTGGAGATGTGGGAATAAAAAAAGTTCTTTAATATAAGTGTTCTTTAAGATACATTTTCTTAGCTCCATAATCAGGTTCTATATGGAACCCTCTCTGACAGTAGAAGGTTCCTCCATGGAGAAACCAAAGCTCTTTTAAGGCAGGGGTTCTTGAGGGGTTCTCCAAGGTCATCTATTCAGGGAACCCTTTAATTGTAAAATAAATTTCACAATAAACTCCTCCTCAGTATAGATGAGATATTTTGGTCAAACAGGATAATAGTCATAACAGTTTAATAATCAATATTAGCGAGGAATGTTTGACTCTATTGTCAGAATGTTTGTCTGAACTATTTTTTTTTAAATTATTATTCTTGCCTCTTAAATTCAGCAGGTAAGCAGGGGTGATCTGTGCACCTTCCCATCTTGCAGTGCATCCAGATGTACTGTGTGTTGTGTTTACAGCACACCTTCATCCTTTTCTCTTATTTATACTTATGTAACAGTGCAGTTCTGGCAGAGATGCATATTTGTTTGTTGTTGGGTTTTTTTCATTAGAGTGTTGGGGTTAAAACACCTACCAGATGTTAGAGCTTGACTGTTCTCTGTCCTCTGCAGCATGATAAAATGGAGAGTGAATGCAGATGTTGTTTTCCCTTTGATGTTGTACCCAGCACATTGTCGTTCAGCACTCGACCATGTACATATCGATTGCTCTTCTTTAAAGCAGAGATGTGATGCGTCCTCTCAGGGACGTGCCGTGACCTCAGGATCAGCTGGGATCTCTTGAGCAACCTCCATAAAGCGAAAGTGAATAATGAAGCCTCAGCAGCATCCCTGCTCTAATAACCCTGTACAAGCACCCATCTTTATTTTTTCCACTTACAGACCACTACAAATTGGACGGATTACAGGCTGGTCACGGCAGCGCTGTGCCTCAGATCAGACCTCATCCTCCAGCCTTCTTCACGTTAATGACGCTGCTGAAGAGGAAATCTTTACAGCCTGTGCTGAGATTAGCAGATGGTATTGATTGGATTAAAGGGGTTCTTTTCAGCATGAAGTGGATCTCTTTCAGGCAGAATGGCCAGCTTGTCCAGCTCATCCAGGAGCTTCTATAGATTCCTGTCCTGTCCAACGACCACCACACAAAGAGTGAGATGATATTTATGATTAAATATTAGTCTGCATTTTATTTACTCATTAAATCATGCAGCAAAGGATATTCCATATAAGTAATAATTTTTATCAATTTATAGATACATTGAATATTGTGGAATGTCTGCAAAGTTCTTGTCACTTACATTATAGCAGCTATAAACAGTCGTTCCCGCAGCAGCCTCTCTTTATTCTCTCTCTACAAGTTAATAAGACAAAAAATAAAATGCAGCGTGTGATGTGAGTGAGAAAGCGCAGTGCAGTGTAAACTCCTCTGTCCTGAAGATGTGGAACCCTTACAGT
>JAQMYM010000037.1:24715204-24727872 GCA_030014255.1 Parauchenoglanis ngamensis | reverse complement strand
CTCTCTCTCGCCCCCTCTCTCTCTCTCTCTCTCGCCCCCTCTCCCCCCACATTTACTGCAGCAGTTAAAAAAATCAATAAAAGTGGTCAACACCCACAGTTATGGGAATTTTTAAATAGATTCACAGTATTTCAGTTACCGTGACAACACGTCCATTCTGTCTCTCTTCACTCATTCCTTTGTTCTTTCTTTGTTCTCCTTTTCTCACTCTCCATCTCACTCTTTATTCTCTTATCATCTCGTCTTCATTCTTATGCTTTTCTTTTTCCTCTCTTTTATTTTCTGCAGTTTTCCATCTCCTACCTTCTCTCTCTCTGTCTGAGGCACACAGGAAGCAGACTGTAATTCTCCTGAACGCAGAGGTGTTAGAGGGGCGTGTGTGGGGTGGGGCATGGGGGTATTATGGGGCATGTGTTGGGGTTATCGGGGGTAATTACAGCTGATGACTGAGGTCTGCATTGAGCCTGACCGTAATTAACTCTGTCTAGTTTGGTTCCAATAAAATCCCCAGCATTCTGCTGAACAGAAGTGACATGTGTCTGTCTGTAGCGTAGTCCACCTGTTCACCTGTTCCACCGTTCTGCTGTTCTCCTATTTTGCTATTTTGATGTTCCACTGCTCCACAGCTCGTGGGGACTCTGATGTAGTCCCTCTGATGAGGGTCTATGTAGAATGAATGTTCACCGTCTGCTTATTGCTAACACCACAACATCATCGCCATCTACTGATATCAGATGTGATTCTTTTAAAACCATGGAGTTTGTTTAGTTACATGACACACTGAGTTCATATGTAGCCTCGTCCCCAATTCAGTCTGTGTGCTGAAGTATAGCGAGTCTGTGTTTTAAATCAGGATCAGTAAGAGCAGTTCTTGAGTTCAGGAGAATGAGCTGAGAAGTTTTCAGTTAAAGATGATGGATAATAACTTGTGTTTAAAAAAGAGTGCGAGAGTTAGAATTGCTTTTCACTGAACAGAAATGGAATCTGCTGTGATCCGTCTGGTCATCGATGAAACAGATGCGTGCTGAATGACTTAGCTGGACCTCTGTGTTCCATCCTGATGTCTGAGGACTGAAGGTGGACTTTGAAGCTGGGTGACGCGCTAGCAGGCTGTCGGAGGAGGAGACGAGGGCGAGTGACCTCTTATCGATTTCATTCCACGGCTTCCTGCTGTGACATTCACAATCCAGCGCGGTTATCGTCAAATCAATCCCACAGCCCAACTCACGGCCACGGAGTTTTTAATGTCTCTCAAAGTCAGACTCGGAGGTCACCGTCTCTTTTTCTCTTTTGTCTCTAAAGAAAAGTCACATTTTGTCTGAAGCTTTACGGGTAACGTTCCTGAAGAAGCTGAAATTTAGACATCACTAACAACAGCACATAATTGCACAGAATATTACTGTGTGAATAAAATTCCATCCAAAATCCCATCTTTCTTTCCCTACTCCTGTTTTCTCCTTTAACTCCTGCTGCACAAGAGCAAAAGTTTATATCCCCATGTGGTTCCTGGGTTTTATTTATTTAATTTATTTAATTTATTTTAGTTCAATTACAAAACACAATTCTGTTTATTTCCAGCTGTTTCTTCTGATTGAAGCTCGCTCTCTCATCGTGTCTTTTTATTAAAGATCAAAAAGACTGAAACACACAAGCAGTTACAAGTCAGTGAGGATCAGGAAACAGCTCACACACCCTAAACATGAAAAATACTGAGCTGGTAAAGGAGATAAAGCGAGTGTTTAGGAGAGCGATTAACAACAAGCGTTCAGGAAATACAAAGACCTGAGCAACATGCTATAAAGGCTTTGTTAAGGCTCTGTTATGCAAATGATTGAGAATGAATTATTCATCTAAATTCAGATCCTATTAATGTATAATTAACCATCAAACATTTTCTGATATTGAATATCAGATTACTACTGTAGGTAATGACTAATAAAGCTTAACGTACACTTAACACACTGTGTGTAAACACTAAGACTATAATTAACCCCTAATATATGTTCCTCAAAATCAGTAGTTCCTCAATAGTTCCTCTTCCTCATTTTTCTTACTTTACTGCAGACTGATTTTGGGTTTTCCTGTGGGGTCCAGCCACACACACACGCGCGCGCGCGCGCACACACACACACACACACGCACACACAGTGCTGGGGTTATTGAGGGCTGGGAGTGACACTGGGGCTCGAGAGTCTGTTCCTGCTAAATGAAGCATTAATGGCCAAAGAGAATGTGTGTGTGTGTGTGTGTGTGTGTGTGTGTGTGTGTGTTCAGGAGATGATGCATGGCCTGGTAATGACATTGGCTGGCTTTAGCGATCGCGGCTATGCTAAGTGTCTACACACAGGATGATGAAGGACGGGACAGAGGGAGGTTTTGTGTCCCTCCTCCATCTCTGTCGCTAATGAAGTGAGACGGCCGTGAGCACCTCCGCATCCCGGCCATGTGCTGGGTCACGCCTCATCTTCCTCTCTATTACACACACACGCACACACGCACACACACACACACACACACACACGTGCGCTCTGTTTAATGCCAGTGTGAGTGAGCGTGATTTACTCTGGTGGATGATGAACTCATGAGAGGAAAAACACATAAAGCTCGGAGTGTGTCAACGTCTGAAATGAAGCGCAAACCCACAGAGAGGAAAAACTCAACACGTCAGTCTACCTGCTGATAATGTTATTACTGCCGCATTACTCCTCTTTTCCTGATGTTATTACTGCCGCATTACTCCTCTTTTCCTGATGTTATTACTGCCTCATTACTCCTCTTTTCCTGATGTTATTACTGCCGCGTTACTCCGCTTTTCCTGATGTTATTACTGCCGCATTACTCCTCTTTTCCTGATGTTATTACTGCCGCGTTACTCCGCTTTTCCCGATGCTATTACTGCCGCGTCACTCCGCTTTTCCCGATGTTATTACTGCCGCGTTACTCCGCTTTTCCCGATGTTATTACTGCCGCGTTACTCCGCTTTTCCCGATGTTATTATTATTCTGTGTTCAGGAAACAGAGGTATAATAAGGTTATGCTATGCTGTATTGATTTAACACATTGATTCTTTCCCATTCCTCAGCAGGGGTGTGTGTGTGTGTGTGTGTGTGTGTGTGCGTGTGTGCGTGTGCGTGTGTGATCATTAGGTTAAGCACCCTGAGTAATAAATCAGCATAACGTTATTCCTATTGATCAGTGCAGATGGTGCTATGGGTTTGAGCTTGGTCCAGATGATGTGGATGGATTAATAAATTCATGTCTCTCGTTTCAGCTCAGTCTTTTAAAGAATTCTCACAGCTGCTGAACACAGTGGAGGAGGAGAGACGCCGCCTCGTAAGTCTTTACTTTTACAAATTAATGTTCCTCACTGCACCGGGAATAAAATATACACACCCACACCTTATTTTATTTCTTCATCTCTACAGTATGTATAGAGTTTTTACAGGCTGTGAAATAAAAGTGAAACTCGGGGTTCTCTGAACCACAGCCTTAAAGTGCTAAGCTATTAAAAAATACATTAATTAAAAAATTTATCTTTAATAAAGAAAATAGATGAATACTGGGGAAAATGTTTTATGTGAGTCAGGTTAATAGCTGATAAATCCATAAAACTGAGCTGACAAAAACAATTAAATAACATAAAATATAAAACTCATAAATTCCATCTGAACATTAATCAGGACTTGTAAAGTCCTAAATTTTTATTAAAACAAATAACCTAACAAATAAATAAATATGGCACTGATGATGTAATTCAGCATCACTCATTAAACACTTTCCAATGCTGATTCTATTTAAATTATGATTAATGTGCAGCTTTTAGCTGATTGTAAATGAATATCATGTATAATTATTAATCATTACTCTAGGATATTACAATAGTTAGTAAAGTACAGAACAAGATCTAAAGTTTTTTTTTTAACATCTCCAATATTCATGGAAATTTTATTTAGCGGTGACGAAACCTTGACGTTATGGAGGTCACGTTACTGTAATGATGGAATCTGTCAGATTAAATATAAAATATCATGGATGGTGTCGCTTTGTTAATGTTTCTGTCTGGCATTCCTGAACTTTCTGCATGTTTGCTCTACTGCAGCTTTGAGAAAGAAAGAGAAAGAAGGAAAGAAAGAAAGAACAGGTTGATTTGCCTGTTTTGTTGAAACAGAGCAAAAAGTCTGATTAGTGATGAAGCCTGCTTTTTCAGAATGACACCAGGCTACACATTAAGAAAATAAGATAACTCTCATAACTCTACACCTGATTTGTTATTTATTTTATTTTATTTAATCGCCAGGATTTTTGTAGAGATTGCGTTAGCGTTTCTGCTGTCAGAGCTGTTTAATGATGCTGGAACGTGTGATGATTAAATGCAGGACGCAAGTTCATAATCTTAGCATGGTGTTTAATTTCGGGAAATCCAAGAATAATTAGTAATGATCGTAAATGTGGTGAAAACACAGACAGACAGCATTAAACTAATCCCAATCAGTGAGAGCAGGCGAGGCTGAAAAGCAGGCAGTGATGCGTGGAACAGGACAGAACGCAGAACACCAAGGCTGTTAAACGCACAAAAAGACTTTACAATGAGGAACAGAAACAACAGGAGAGAGACAACCCCACCTAAAGAGAGGGACACACAGAACAGGTGGACACATTAGGCTAGTTAACTAGTGCCATGATGGGGTGGAGACAGGAACAAACCCGAAAAAAACCACATGGAGTAAACACAACGTAGCGCGGCGCAGCACAAACAGTGCCGAGATTTCATAACACAAACTCATGCAATGTAATTAGATGTACAAAAAAATGTAAATAACGTTCAGATGTTCAGCTGTAATCCCAGTTTAATAGTGTTTAATTGTTTTAACTGTTTATGGATCGTTTGTTTGTTAAAGGGGATTTCGGTCTCAAGCTGAATTTCAGCCGCAGCATTTTATACCTTGGAGGCGTGTTGGGGTCGGACTCGCCCTCACTGCTGGGTTTCATGGTGATAAAAAGGAAACTGAGATAAAGGCTGATGTTTGCGTGCAGGAAATTTATCAGCTCTTAAAGCTCAACACAGCAGCGTGAGTGAGATCAGATAAACACAGCGGTGTTCCTGCACCTCAGCCTGCTGATGCAAACACACTGATAAACACCATCTGCCTGTGCGCGTGTGCGCGTGTGTGTGCGCGCATGTGTGTGTGCGCGTGCGTGTGTGTGTGCGCATTCTACAAAATTCTACAAAATTACTTCAGAACTACCAAGAAAGAAAACAGTCATGTTGTAATGTCACTTAGTGATGAGCTCACTGGATTTGAACCAATCACATCTGATATGCAAATTATTACGACTAAAGCATGAGGATACGGTACCTGGTGCCTAGGACACAGTAGGCTATGCTAACTAGGTAATGTAGCTAATACCGGTGATGGACAGATGATACTGGAACTGAAATCTCACTAAAGTCATCTAGCCGACTAGCAGGTAGCTAACTGGCTAGCTAAGGTAACTAACGTGGATGATGCTAGGTTATTAAGCATTGTTTTCTAATTTGCATATTGATATATATTCATAGATCCTGGCCATTTTATTAAAGGTAAAGGCTTTTACACAGAATACTCGAATAAAAATGAACGATTCATGGAAAAGTCCTACAGCTGCACGTCATGAAGTGTTTTATTCCTCTTCTCAACAAATACCAACAAGTTTTATAAATTAAAGAGGGAAATGTTCTTTTATCCATTTATAGTTACATTTAGTGTCAATGAAAGAAGTAAATACCTGATATCAGAAACCTTTTTTCTCTTTTTTACATCGTTTTATTTTTCTTGAAGTTAATAAGACAAAAAATGCAGCTTGTCATGAAACTGCAAAGCATAAAGTCATTCGCACGTTTATACACAGCTGCTCAAAAGTTTACACTCCCTGAGCAAAGCTTTAATACGAGGTTAGTGTTGAGAAGCTTCGTCCATTTTGAGTTATAAACACTTATTAACACTGCTGCAGACGAATCACCAATGAGACATAAACCTGTACAGCGTCCAGAATTACTGAATTTAATAAAGTCATTATGCAGCTGTCGCCCGGAGACTGTCCTGTACGCGCACTGACCGCAGTAATCCCCTCCGAGTGAAGGTTTAAAACAGCATTACAAACCATAACGAATGAAACATACATTAATAATCACGTGTAAACCACGTGTTCTGCATAAACTCAGTAGCTGAAACTTAACATCACATTCACAAGCGTTTAACTTCATGTTTTCAGCTAATTTTTAATTCTTTGTATAATTTTTATCTTGGGCATTTTTCCAGCTTTAGCTAAAGTTTATCTGTTCACATTTAGACATATTGGATTTTTTATTAAACTCTGAATAAATCTTACAATGTTGATATCAAATAAAAGTAATATTTATGTTATGTTAATGTCAGGTCTGTGTTAATTAAACATTAAGTGTGTTACTGTTCTATTTTATTCAATTTATGTATATTTATGTGTACTGTAGGAAACAGATAAGCCATGTAACTTTGGTGTGTGTGCGTGCGCGTGTGCGTGTGCGTGCGCGTGCGCGTGCGTGTGTGTGTGTGAGATTAAATCAGAAATGATAGAATGTAAAAGTAATTTAATGTAAAAGCTAAATCACGGTCACACCTAAGCTGCTCTTTTTTAATCGGATATAAAAACAGTGGTAGAAGTAATCACACGCCGGAGGACCAGAGCCTGAGCTCAGTAATGGTAATAAAACCAGAAGGGGGGGTTTGAACTTTCGGAGTGCTCAGCGCTGCCCAATCTCCTGTCGTAAATCTGTAACGAGGGGAATGTGAGGAGGGTTTAAGGGCAGCCGTGGAGGACAAACTGGCCAGATTCCTCTCAGATCCTTCTGAGCTTCTGTCTGCTTTCCACCTTTCTGTTCAAAACGATTCACTTTCACACCAGGCCTGTAAAACATCAGGAATCAGGCTTGTTACTTGTCAGTAATTAAACACTGACCATTAGCAGTAGCTAGCCAGATACTTTCAGGAGTTATCTTTGTTTGCAGCATGTTTACTGAGAAATTTCTAACAATTCATTTACAATTTTTGTGTTTATCATTTATTAATAAACACAACCCCTTTACTTGGATAAACATATAAAAACAAACCCAATCCTGGTGTTACAACTTCAATCCACAGAATCGGAGTACAACTACTACTAAATAATAATATATCGAGTCCAGTAATACTGAAATGTCACCATTCTGGATTATAATTAAAGCCCCGGCTCGCGCGTCCCACAATCCACTGCGCTGTTTTTGTTTTGAAAGCACCTGAGCGCTACCTGCTCGCTCTCTGCAGCAAAACCTATGATCCGCACGGAAACGGGGTGGACCGGTCAAAAGAATTTAAAATATGGATACTTTGACAAAATATCTTCCGGTTCATGTTACAGTTTAAGATCTATGGCCGAGGATGTCGCTGCATTACTGCATATTGTTTGAGAATATCGATAGCATTGAAAACAGCGAGTCGCTACTTGGAGCAGAGGATTCTGGGAAACGTGAGCCGGCCTCATTAAAGTCACGTTCAAACAAAACAGATGTGAATTCTCAGAGGACGTGTTCAGTCAGGCGCGTTAATAAATGGCCATGTTCTGGTTTATTTGTGCCGTCCTCGGTGGGGGCGCTGGAGCTCAGGTGTGCTTCATTCATCTCTGCTCTGGATGCAGAGTTTCTTTACTTCTTTTGGTGAGGTGAGCTGTAGACGCAGGGAATGCACAGACTTCATATTTGCTTAAATATAAACAAGGGGACTTTATTGAGGATATTAAGAGGTCTTGGGCTGTAACCTCCCACAGCCTCGTGATCTTTAGGGAAGAACAAAATGACCATGACTTAGGATCACATTTATTATTTTGAGCTTTAATTATGTTTATTATTATTTAATTATTTCAAATTTTAATTATGTGCACGGATTAAGATTTCAATCAAGTGTCTCATGGCTCTGTTAAACTAAATCAAGCACGTGAAATAAAACAATTCTTTCCATCACCTCTCCTGTGGACCTCTTCTTTAATCATTCTTTAAAAGGCATCGAAATAAAAGCCATAGTAATTCTCACATGAATCCTGTCATAAAAATGATCAACTTTCCTGCATGTTGAGCTTCCCTGATCTGAAGCCGAGACTGGAGAACGCTCAGCAGCCGTCGAGCTCTCGGTGATCTCCATCACTGCAGGAATCAGATTCAATTCACTCGCTCAATTTCACAACTCTAAAGTGGGGAGGATCTTTTGGCCTCGGTCTTCTTTCAACTGTGAGATGGGGGTTTAAACAGGAGGGAGACTGACAGCAGAAACACGCGCGCACACACACACACACACACGCGCGCACACACACACATCTGGACTCAATCTGCAGAAGAATAGAAGAGAAAAGGTTGAGAGACATAAGACGTCTCTTAGGCGAGCCGTAACTCAGCCTGACCCTGAGTGAGCCAGTGTAACGAGGGTGTGTGTGTGTGTGTGTGTGTGTGTGTGTGTCAGCTCTCCTCCCGTCTGCACTCTTTATTACCGTCGTATCGTAACCAGGGCCTCCTGACGGAGGAGAACTTTACGGCGGTGTCGGAGCATCACGAGTCTCTCAGCTGTAATCAGGCTTTACTGAGGCTTGGCTTTGGGCCACGTCCTGAAGCTTCGTGTTTTTCCTAAACACCTGAGTGTTATTGTAGGGCACATACTTAGTGAATAACACCGGATTAAACAGTTGGTTGTTAAATCCTCAAAATCGCATCCTTGGAGAGATGGAAGAAAGAAGAGAGACAAAATTAAAATAGGAGAGAAAAAATTGGGAATTTTCAGCACGTCTGCTCAAGAACTGACACAGAGTTTGTGAGTGAAATTTGGAACATTTTCACCAGAAAAGTGCTATTTAATGTTTTCCCCAGTGCTGCATTAGCATTTTTGGTACTTCCTACATTTTTAATAATAAAAGTGTATTCAAATGTCTAAATAAGAAAATAGTAGTGCATTGTACAAGTGCATTATTAGGCTGTAATATATGCAGTGAAACAGAAGACTCAAATCCAGCCTGTGTGTGTGTGTGTGTGTGTGTGTGTGTGTGTGTGTGTGTGTGTGAGATGCTGATGTTCTTCCTCCTGTTCAGCTGCTGATAGCACACTCTTGTTGTGTCAGTATCTTGGTTAGACATGTTTAGTTGAGTGAATTGTGCTTATTATCGCTGATGTTCAGCATCACTGCGCTGCAGTAACTCCGCCCCTCCCCATATAGGCCACGGCCAATCACGCGCTGTCGGCCTGCCCATCACAGACGGCTGAAGGGCTGAACGTTTTCTTGTTGCATCGTTCAGAAGCCTGTTTTGAATCCTTACCAAATCAGCCTCGCATCATGAGGAGCTTCCATCTTCACCAGACAGCTCCTGGCTCACAGGAACCTTAAGGACAACACGGCACCGGCCCTGAGCTTCCCAAACATCTGTTCAGTCACGAGGTGGAGGACTGCGTACATCACCCAGCTGTGAAATTAAACCCAAGAGTAGTCACAGAAAAGTATTACAGATGTGCTGTATTACAGATGTGCTGTATCAGTGTGTGGCAAAATCGGAGAGATCAGGCGCTTATCAGCAGCAGGGAACGGCTCACCTTGAGACTCCTAAACAGGCTCGTTCTGAATCTCCTGCTATGGGAATCCCAGTGTGGCCTCCGTAAAGACGGAAACAACTTCGGATATAAACATCTGTGGAGCATACTGAGGAGGAACCAATGGCCAGCAAAGTCCGTCCGGATCCTGAGGAGCTCCATGAAGGAGTGATGGCCTGTGTGTCCCCTCAGAGTCAGCACTTTGAGGCAGGCTTCAGCTTGTTTAAGTGTACCATGGCTCTGATGATCTCAAATGTGCACCATTTACCAAAGAACAGGCTTCACTTAATATATAATCTCACATAATCTCATAATCTCACTGTAGACGGCCACATGTGATCTTCAGTCGCACAACTCTGGAAGCGCTCTGTCTCAGCTGCAGAAATGCAGCACCGGTTTCCTCATCGCGCTGAAACATCCTTCAGTCAGTTAAAATCAGTGTGTTTATGCTTTGCTTCCACCAGAACAGAACAGCACTGTAACACACAGTACCAGGCATCACCACTCTATAATCAGGAGCTGTGGGTCTCATATAAGGATAAATTTAAATAAAAGATTTATGTCTGTATTTCTGTAAAGCTGCTTTGTGACAGTGTCTACTGTTAAAGCTCAATAACACAAAGCTGAACTGAAGCTGATGGAGAAATTCCTTATAAAGTGTCTTCAGCAGGTCCTGGAGACGAGGTGGAGAGATGGAGCGAGCCGTACGGAGAGCTGCCTGCTCGCCACGGCAGATTTCACACGGCCAGCTACATCTGGGTCACGGCTCCGCAGGAGGACAGAAGAAGTGCGATAAAGAGCAAGTAGAAATAATTCCAATGAAAATATTGAGCAACATAAACCTAACAATTACAAACCACACAGCATGGCATCAACTCTTCTCCAAGGGCCTTTGTAGTTATGAGGAAGAGAGAACATCTCACACAAGCAGGAACAAGGGCACGACTCTGTGGCTTAAACACACAAACCTGGAACTGACACGTCTGTAACAGACGCACACCGGAGTGCACGGGCATGTAAACATCTGTCAATAAACACAGAGGTGGAAGTCATCATCGCAGTGTGTGTGTGTGTGTGTGTGTGTGTGTGTGTGTGTGTGTGTAAGACTCTGTACCAATGTGTGAGGATGTTTCCTCTTTCTTCTACCTCTTTCCTCTTTTTTTGGTTCCAGTTCTAGCGCCAGTTCTCTGCTGAAGATGCAGTCACAGGTCCTGAAATCATTTTTGTTTTGACATTATGATGAAAAACGACCAATTCTAGAAAAACTCAAGTCATGATATGTATAGTTCAGGATCAGGGTCGGTAACGTCACCACACCACTCTGTCTGCTGTCTGGTACATCACAGCTCTGTTCCTGTGATCTCTGTTAGTGCGATATCTCGAGCGAGTGGTTGTAGGGTTTTAGGGAGTTAGCAGCAGCAGAAGGTTTTGGGATTGATCCAAACAGGGTCAAGGTCACAGCAAGGTCAAAGGTAAATTTGAAACAGTTTTTCTTCTATGGTTTCCTTGCTGTTTGTTTTTAAAGGTATTTCCGATGTACACATGAGCAATAAGAAGGACTAGGCGTGTTGGTGTAATGAGGAGGAAGTTCTCAGCAGGCTCCTGTTCACCACAGTGTCCAGGCGCAGATGCTGATTCCTGCAATTTCTTTGTTTCTGCTCCTCTGTGGTTCTGCTCCATGCATTCGTTATCTCTCACAGCGTGTATTTGACATCACTCTGTGCACTCTTCACCACAACATGGCTGGATAAAGGCTGAGTTTCTGTGCAAGCTAAGCAGAGAAAGTAGTCTAAAGTGAGTCTTGTTCCTATAAAAGCCTCGAGCTGTGAGCAGGACGTTAATAAGGAGAGCGACGATGCTGTACTCTAATTATCATAATGATGACCGAAAGCTCTGAGTCCGATGGGTGAGAAAGCACATGTTTCCCAGCTCATCGCAGAAAACACACATGGGGCCGGACTACACGTTGTGTGTTGTGTGTGTAATACAGTATTTCCAGTACACTGTGTGTGTGACGTATTCTAATCCTATGCTAAAGTTATAAACAGCCTTAGCATTTGTATATTCCCAGAACACAGACTAAATTAGATATCTACTCAAATCACAAAATGTTAAATTACATTTAATAACACACTTATTTCTGAAGACCGGAATTAAATTTTAAAGGTTTACATTGGTGATAACATGCGACACACAATCATTCAATAACACAATAATATCACTGTAATATGATCACTGTATCAAATCTGTGATGTACAATATTACAGGCAGTAGATGATGTTAATTTTACATTTCATGCTGTAGTACATTTCTGAGCCTGATATTAGCCCCGCCCCCCAGAACAGAGACACTCTGCCCCGCCCCTTTTCCCTTTCCAAATGCAGGGTGTGGGATAAAATGTTTACACTGCTTCTTTAAGAAGAAAATCTGATGAAATTTTTTGGTATGAAATGAAACATCTGAGCAGCCGAGTCCCAAAAAAAGAGTCAAAAATAAAAGTGTAAAATGCTCAGAAATCGTCGCGAGCTTTGGGGGTGAAGGTGTGGATTCTTTTGGGAAAGTTACTTACAGGAAAGATAATGAAAAGCTGGAGATGCGCTTTCATGCTGAACGAATCTTTTTGGTCTGATGCCCTGAAAATAGCATCACTTTCAAAAGTCGGCGGCAGAAGCGCATTGAGACGCGTTCCAGCTGATCTCAGGTGATTTAAATCTGTCGCAGTGTGTGTGAGAGACTCCACGCTCATGTTTGGAGTCACGACAGAGAAAAGCTACAGCGTGTGAAATCAGCCTCTCTGTCATCTCCGGTAATGAAATACGTCCAGGCTGCTGCCTCATGGATCACATTTCACTGCTCATACCTGGCCTGCTTTAGAGCCTCGCTTCAGAAAACACGCGCGCACACACACACACTTACACATACACACAAACACACACTTACACACACACACACACTTACACACACACACACACTTACACATACACACAAACACACACTTACACACACACACACACTTACACATACACACACACACACACACTTACCCACAAAC